>WBZZ01006648.1:0-59665 GCA_019918135.1 Paulinella micropora | reverse complement strand
CTCGTCCGCTCCGGGAGAGATAAGAGGGAACGAGGGGGAAGAGAGAGAAAGAGGAGCAGGAGAATGAGGGAGAGAGAGAAAGAGAGAGAGGAAAAGGGGGGGAGGGCGAGGAGAAGGAGGGGGCCCTTTCTACTCCTCGGCTCCTTTACCTCTCCCTGCCCGCCCCATCCACGCCAGCGGGGTATTAGGTAAAGAAAGGTAGTAATATGTCTCAAGCATCAGCCGGCTTGCCGGTATGGACATGTCCGCATTGCAACAAGGGTTAGCAGGCGTATTAACTATTTGCTGCAAAGACAACAAGGACGCTTTCCGTTGCCGGCTAAAATTGGCACGGAGTATCCCAGCCAACTTGCTAAAAGAAGATACTCGTACACGCTGGCTCTATCATTTTCCAATAGATTCAGAATTCTTACGGGCAGTCCTTGCCTTTTTGGTGCAAAGGAAATATAAGCCTCGTCAGGAAAAATCTTATAGCAGCCGGGCTAAAGAGCTACAAGCCTGCAGCCGGGGAAGAGTCCCGCGTGCTGTTCTGTAGACCGTGCGACACCCCCTTGCTGTGGGCATGCAGATCAAACTTAATATGTAAGTTTAGTACTCTGTGTGCGTACAGAGAATACAAAACAACAGATTTTACAATCGAACATTGGGGTCGATCTTATGTCCAAACGATTGCTGCATGCGCGTGGTGTAAGAAATGCGACCGTTCATTGTCCAATAGTTCTTCGAAACCTGAGAAACTTGTACAGAAAGGTTACGCATACCGCTGGACAGATAAAGATTTATCAAACAAAGATAAATTCTATGTAATGTCAGTCCAACACAACCAGCCTGCAACAGCGAGCGGAGAACGTTTTGTCAGTGCACTGAATACATGGCCTCTAGCAACTGTTAAGGTTGCATTGGGCGATCTTCTTGCATTGCGTAATGAACAACAAGCATTTGACTACAAAAATACTGAAAGTATCAGATCTAATGAACTGTAAAGGCTCCAAGACATCGGCCAGCTCTTGGCTTGCGCGCTCTCGGGCACGAAGAAGACGACATAGAAAGACATTCTGTAAACCCCCGCCAAGATTAAAACTCTGTTCACTTTTTTTATTAATCTTTTTTTTGTGTACATTCCTTAATCTGTCTGCAAGGCCTCGCCCAGATGGCGGTGCCAGGCCGCCACAGCTTCTACGTGCTCATGTTGTTGATGCTTAGACATCAACAGAACTTGTGAGTTTGCCTGCTGGGGCGAGGATAGGAGAATGTGGCCCAGATACGCCAATTGTCGCCTGTACCCAGCTAGTAGCTCTGTGCAGAAGTCCTGCCACCAAACCTCGAGCGCCTGGGCGCTGCCACGCAACGCAAGCAAGACGTGGGGCTGCATGGAAACCCGTAGTTCTTCTAGGCGAGACTGAAAGGCTCCGCGCCCGGACACCTTGGCGACACGTGCGCAAAGCTTCTGCATTTGCTTGTCGACGGGCGCTTGCAACCTTTTGTAACAGGTCAGACTCCAATTATCAGACTCTTGTGGCCAAGCGGGCAGGGCGCCCCCACCTTGCCAGCCTGCGCTGCCGGGCTGCACACTACCGGCAAGCTCTGGTGACGCTCCCTTTGGGGCTAGGATTAAGTCACACTGCAGCTGCTGGGCGCGCAGGGCACACAGCAGGGACTTTAGTTCCGCCTCCAGGAGGGCGAGCCGCCGGCGAAATTCACCCGCCATAAAGCCAGCCAAGCGCCCGCGGGCCTCCGGGGCTACCAGCTCGAACACCTCTTGGCGTAGGTGCCACGTGTTATCATGCGGAGGGACGTGTGTGCTGTAGGCGGAGCCCCGGCGCCGCAAGATGGCCGCCATGATAGTGTAGTGTCTTATCTGGCTTTCGCCGTAATGAGTCGCGAGCTCTGACAAGGCTCCTGCTTCAGCCAAGCGCTCTACGCTGCGCGAGTACTCGGCATGGACCTCGGCGCGAAAGCTCGTTAGCCAGTCCGCCGAGTGTTGCGCGAGACAGTTGTCGACACGTGCCCTAAACTCTGCTAGCACCCCGGGGCTTTCCGCTAGCCCCGCGCGAGGGGTAGCCTCCGCACCCACGCGCAGGGCCAAGAGTTGCAACAGACGGGTCTCGTGGTTTTTGAGTACGGGGCGCAGGACCTCCTGGCGCAGGTAGCGCCTAAGCTGCGAAATCCCCGTGTGTGCCAGGCGCTGCCATGTACAGCCGCCCTGCCCCGCCCGGAGCCGCGCGTAGTCCGTAGGGCTTGTCGCGTGCACCTTCATTTTCAGCTCCCGTAAAGCCAAGCTCCGCGGGCCCAGTAGCCGCGCGACTTGGTTTTCCACACGCGAGTGCAGAGCGTCTGTGACAAAGGCATTGCGCGCAAGTGCCGCCCAGACTTTGGCCGAAGCCCCCCCGCCTGCATCGCCCCCCGCACCACCGCTAGACTTTTCTCTTCTTCTTCGTCGTCGCCCTCGTGGCGAGCCGGCAGCGTGACCGCGTTGTGTCGCAGCCAACGCTGGCACGCGCGTAGAAAGCTGCGGTGCTTTTTCTGTCGACATTGCCGCCCCTTGGCGCAAGGGCGCGGTTTATCAGGTGGGCCCACACAGTAATCAAATAAGTTTCTGCTCTCTGCAAGCTCCTCGCTCTCCAGCCCCGTGTCCGTCTTGGTTAACACGAAGGCCAGCCTCTGCAGCCGGCCATGCTGAGCACAAAGCTGCAAAATCCGATCAAGCTTGTCCGAGTTGTGCCGGCTGGTCACGGCGCGCGTAATGTCAGATACGAGCAGAACACAATCGGCGCGCGGCAGGTATTGCTCGTACGCGTTTTCTCGTAGTTGTTGAAAGTCGTTATTGCCTGGTAAATCGCACAGCACCAGCCCCCGCGCGCGTCCGCACCCTTACGCCGCCTGCGCAGCAGCTCAAAAGGCCCCCTAACAACCAGCTTCCGCACCCAGCCCCACCACGCATCACTGCCGGCGACCCTCCGCCGCTTACGCGGGCTACTACTCCCCGGCTGCTCTGCACCTCCCTTGTGCACAGCCTGCTCACGTTCTGCAACCCGTGCATTGCAAGCCTGGGCCGCCGCCCTCAGAGCTCCTCTGGCTGTCGGGGCCTTATAAGAGGCACGAGTGCCCAACGACGCGTGCAGCTCTGGGTACCAACCTTCCAACGCTTGCAAGGTCGCGCCACAGCCCGGGGGCAGGCAAAGCTCTAATCCTTCGTAGAGCTCGCACAAGGTCTGCAACGCTTCCGACCTGGCCGCCTGGCCGGGCGGAACCAAAGAGCCAGACGTGCGACCCCCTCGCCTGGCCGGCCCCAAATCTTTTAGCAAGGTTTCCAGCATCTTCCCCCACTCCTCCCGCTCATAAAACTCTACCTCCACCTCAAATTTGTCCATTCCCGTGCCGGGATTATATTCAAAGTGCAGCGGGCAACGCGTACAAGAAGTTCCTTGACTCCCAGACAAGGGCAGATCTTCGTCTAATAGTTGGGACAGCAATTTGCTCTTGCCCATCCCCGAGTCCCCCGCGATCACCACGAGCAGGGGCTTCGGTCCCTCGCTCAATTCGTGCGCCAGCCGCTCGTGCTCCTCTACCCCGATCGCCAGAGCTATATGGCGATCCTCCAGGGCTTGGCACAGGAGCGAGTAAAGATGCTGCGGCATAAAGAATTTGTTCCCTTTCTCAGGCAATCACAAAGAACATTAAAAAGAAATTAGTGAATATATATATTTATAACGAGAAAAAAGGAGAGAGAAAGAGGGAGGGGGGAGGAAGAGGGTGGCCCCCCTTTCCCTTCTTCCCGTCCCCACCCCCTTTTTTTTTGGCTTCTCTCTCTTCCCCTCCCCCCCCCTCCTCCTCCTCTCTTTCTCTACCCGACGTTTCTGTGAGAAAGAATAACGCAAGGCCAGCAAAAAAAGTTCAAAATGTGCGAGAAGCCCCTGGAAATCTCCGTGCAGTCTTCTCTGACAGAGCTAGCCTTTTCTTTGGTACAAGCGCCAGCCTCAGCGTCGGGGGGGCACTCCCGCCCACCAGAAAGCCCAGCTCGGCGGCGGCGACTGCGACTGCGAGTAGCAACCCGTCGTACGTCAGCCGCGCACACAAGGCTGCTGACGCGCATGAAAAAAAAGTACAGCCCGCACGAGGTGTCGACTCGAGCAGTGTATCTAGGCTTTGAGCCTCGGCTCGCTGGGCTGCGCGGCCACATGTCGCTAGCTAGCGCCAGGAAATGGGTGGAGCGCAACAGGCACCTGCCTTGCTTTCGGAGCTATTTTGACGAGCAGGGCAGGCGCAGGCTGGCCTGGTGCGTAGACCATCTGATTCCTGCCTCGCTAGGCGGGATAGACCATCCCTGCAATTTTGCAGTCATGCCCGCAGCTTACAATGTACAGTTTGGGCAATGGTGGGACAGCGCCAAAGCTACCTATCTGGGAAGTGACGTCGTCAGGGCAGTTAAACGCTTTGCACAAGAACGCGCTAAACGACTATGATTGTTCTGGTCCAGACCGAGAAGTTTTTTTTATTAAGATTTTTCTTTATACTCGCTTTGCACGCGGGGCTGCCGCTGCTGGGCACTGGTGTGGGTTTTGTATCTCTTTTTGATAAAAAGGGTCGATTTTCTTGTAATGAAGCACGCAGATTTCCAGCCCGGGCCTCCCCTCTGTTAGGGTGGGGACCTCTATTTTCTGCACCTCGGAGATCGCATGTTGAATCGCGGCTGCAATGTCCTCGCGCCGGTTTCCAAACACCCCGCCGCCCACACAGGTCAAGTAGACCTTTACCGGGCGGCGTGCCACGCCGAGCCATTGTTGCAGATAGCGCCGCAAGGCGAAGAGCAAGGTCGCTTCGTACTGAGCTTCAAGAACCAGCCTGGCCAATGGGTACCACGCAGGCTTGTCTTTCTCGTTTACGCCGGCATCCGCTATGCTTAGGGCAGAACACAGGACTTGATGTACAAGCTGGATCCCTTCTTTGTTCCACCACCCCCGATCCGGCTGGGGGGATCGGAGCACGAACATGTCTTGTCGGCGTTCCGCGAACGGCACCTCGGCATTCGTCACGAGGCCTACTTGCTGGAGCCCCCGGATCTGGCTCTTGTCTTCCTCGCTGGCGTTTTGTAGGTATTCCGCGATGGCTCGCATGTTCTTGGCGCTACAAAAGGCGTAGCCATTACTGACGTGAAGAAAGTCGCGGTTCTGGTTGTTTTGCTTGGACAACTTTTGTTGCAGCAGCTCGATAACCCTGCCGAGAGTATTTAGCTGAGCATTAGACCCCTCCCGGGAGTACTGTCGGTAGAACAGAGCGGGGGCTGCGGCCAGGGCGCAGTCCCGCCCCTGCGTGTGGTCTTGGTAATAGCAAGTGATACCGTGTCCGGGCGTCTGCTGGGGGTTCATAAATTCGAGACAATTGAAATGAGACGCGACCTGGAAGACGGCCCCGTTGTTTGCCTCGTGACAATGCTCATTAAAGACGGAGTAGGTGACTTTGTGCGAGAAGGAAACCCGAACAGGAGCTGTGCCTGCTCGGATCCAGGCGCGCAGGTCGGCAGCCTTTTGGGCCTCTGTATTTGCCTTGGTTTCCCTCGCGTTTTCTTTGAGATACTGGACCGACAGTCCCAGCATTCTTGATAGCATCTCGTTCATTTCCTCGTCCTGGTCGTCTGCCGCCACGGCAGCTGTAGGTGGCAGTCTGCCCGTAGCCAGCGCCAATACTTCTTCTCTCAGTTTCTGAAGCGTCGGTACCTCGAAGTTGCCCGCGACAAATTCTCGTTGTGTTTGGTCTTCTCCGTGCTTGCGCAAGAAAAAGACCTTCTCTTTGTCTCTTCCTATTTGGCCATCAGACAGCTTGAACTGTGCTTTGTTCCACGCGTGGCTGTCTTTTTCGGAAGAATGGGGAGAGCTAGCGTTAGTCCTTTCCTGGAAGCCAAAGAGCAGTTCGAACCAGCCGTTACCCTCGTCCGGGGCTGCCAGTAGCCCCTGGACCTTGGCGGAGAGTTGCGTGACTAAGCCGGGGGCAGCCTGAAAAAGCTCCCTAAACCAGGCGGGGGGCTGTGCGGATCTTTCGACGACGCCGAGTCCGTAGAGCGCCCCAACTAGCTGACACACTAGCACGGCCATAGAGTCGGTGCCACCGGACAGTTCGGAGTCGGAGAATTCCCTCCGGGCTTGCTCCAACTTATCCTGCGCTCGCTGGAGCGAACCAGCCCAGAGGTGCAGCAGGTGCAAACACACTGCCAGCGCGTCTAGACAGTTGGTGAGATCGATCCGCGCAGACCCGGCGCGTGTGAGCAAGAAGTCGCCCGCACGCCAGTCCCATCTGGAACCTAGCTGGCTGGTGACCAGTCTGACAACGTCATCCATAAGAACCGAGGGAAAATCTCGGTGCAGCTGGTCCTGGCCGTGCCACCCATGCTGCTTTAGCCAGGCCTTGTCGTCCGCGCACATGCCGGCCAGTTCTCTGTTGATTTCAGCCGCCAGAGAGTTGTCGTCCCTACCTAGAATTTGGTTAAGCCCGAGCGCTTGTCCTGCCTTGACGAGGCGCAGCGCGCGATAGAGGAGAAAAGAAAAAACCATAGCGCACTGGAGCGTCGCCGGGTGCTCGTGCGTCGTTCTGCTCTGCACGTACGCCGCCAGCAGACACAGCTTGGCGTTGTCGTGGTACTTGATAGCGACGGGGGCCGTGCGCAAAAGGGGGGCGCTGTCCATGGAACGACCGCAGTCACCCTCTGCCTGGCTGCTGTCGAAGCTCTGGCGCAGCTCGCTAGGGTTTACTAATTGGCCGCGCTTGGTCGACACGAGCGTGTCTAACAGGCACAACATCATGGCAGTATGCCCAGTCCACTTGCGGGGTTGCCCCGCAGCCATCTGCTCTGGCAAAAACCTTAGGTCGCCAAGCATGCCCCCCAGCAGGATGCTAATCGCATGGCAATATAATTTTGTCTCGGCCGGCGCAGGACTTGTTCGGGCTGCGGCGGGCTGCTTGGGGCAGGCCTTGTTGAGCGGAGTGGCCTCGCGCAGGGACATTTTGATTTTCTTATATAACCTGGCTACAATGACTCGGGAGAGAAACAAGAGAAAGAAGAAAAAATCCAAAGGAAAGAGTAGAGAGGGGGAAGGGAGAGGGAGAGCGCGAGCCAGGTGCAAAAAAGGAGAAGCCCCCCATCACATTGTCATTGTCATCTTTCCTTCTTTGAAAAAATCCATGAGCTAAAGCGGGCCGAGTTTAGTTTACAGTGAGTTAAAAGAGGCCGGCCAGTTCTTGGTTGATTTCATCCGCCAGCGAGCTGTCTAAGCCTGGGCGCTTGTCCATTCTTGACGAGGCGCAGCGCGCGATAGAGGAGAAAAGAAAAAACCATGGCGCACTGAAGCGTCGCGAGGTGCTCGTGCGTCGTTCTGCTTTGCAAGTACGCCGCTAGCAGACACAGCTTGGCGTTGTCGTGGTACTTGATAGGGTTTACTACTTGGCTGCGCTTAGTCAACACGAGCGTGTCTAACAGGCCTAACATCATGGCAGTATGCTCAGTCCACCTGCTGGGCTGCCCCATAGGCGTCTGTTCTCGGGAAGGCCTCAGGTCGCCAAACATGCTCCCAGCAGGATGCTTATCGCATGGTCATATAATTGTGTCTCGGCAGGCCAAGGGCCTTCACGGGCTGCTTTAGCAGGGCCTTTTGGGCGCAGTGGCCTCGCGCAGGGACAATTGATTTATTATATAACCTTTGTTACCCCGCGGAAAGAGACCGGAGCGGCCCGTTCATTTAGCGCTAAGTTTTGCACGACTATCAGGAGGGGCAAGGGCGCGCCCAAGAAAACGTAAATTACGCTGAATTTAATTAAAGCTCGACGGTCTTACACTGGAGAGGGAGAAAAAGGGGAGGGGGCTCGGGGGGGGGGGGGCCTTATTCCACGGACAAGGCTTAATTTGTGGCTTTAGAGAAAAAGCAAAAATAAATAAACTTTTTTTTGGGAGCCCACAGGAGAGGGGGGGCGCCCCCCCCCCTTTTTCCCTCTCCCTTCCCCTTTGAGCCCCCTGAGCCCGGGGGGCTCAAAGAACAGGGGAAGGGCAAGGGGGAGGGAGAGAGCGCAGAAGCTACCAAAAAATATATAAAACGCCTCGACTAAGCCCCAATGCCGGGCGCCCCCCCCCATCTCCCTTGTCGAGACTCCGGCTGAACGAATTCTAGCGAATTTTTTGGTACTTTCTTGATGGTGCAGAATATTGCGGCTTGACGGTCTGTGCATATGATATGGCCGAAAAAGGCAGCGTTCTCAGGCTTTTCTGGCAATAGTGCCTTTTTCCGGCCATGTCATTCCAGGCGCACACATACACAAATTTGATGACAAGTTTTGTGCAAAAAAGAAGAGAGAAAGAGAAGAATCTTGTTAGAAAAAAGTGAAAAAAAGGTGAGGGGGAACAAAGGGACGAGAGGGGAGGAAAACCCTCCCCTCCTCCCCCTCCCTCTCCCTGCGAAGGGGGGGGGGAAGTGCACAAGACTTGTCATTTGCGCAACAACAAAAAATTTTGGCGCGCGTTTTTCTCCGCGGGAAAGGGGAGGAGTGGGGGCACGCCAAGAATCTATGAATTTTTTGTTATTAAAGCTCGACAAAGCCTTACACTTCAATCGATCTGTGTTATTGCCTTTTCTGACTATCACATAACACAGGGGGGAGAAGCTCGTCTTGTCATGGGAGTTCAGCGTCTTAAAACTTTTGTTAAGAATTTTTTTTATTTATTTTTTTTCGTACATTCTTAGCGCGCTGGCCAGGCCAGCCACGCGCAGCTCGCCAGCAGGATGATGATGATGATGCCCCGCAGAGCCGCCGCGCGCAGCATAATCTACGGGGGCCCCCGGCAGCACCTGCACAACGTAAAGCTTGAGTGAGCAGCCCCTGCAACCAACCGAAAGGCGCACGCGAGTTTCCACTGCCTGGCCCGGCTGCAACTCCAGCGAAAGGTATCTGGCCACGCCAACGGCAGGTTGCGCGTAACTCAGGGCTCGGGCACCTGGTACCAGACAACTTTGCTTGCCCAGGCTGCACTCAAAGACGCGTCTGTCGGGCTCCAGGCAAAAGAGCTTTGTGCCTGGGAAGTACGTGTCCGCGGGATACGCCGGTTTTTCCCAGCTTGTGGAGCTCGAGTCGTCGTCGGCCAGGGACGGCGTCCAGTCGTGTGTGCAGCCTTCAACCAACGTGTAACGTAGTTTCGGCGGCTGGATTCGCTTCAACGGGGGTTTCTCAGTACGGCTGCCATTGCAGCCTGCTGTCGAAAGATTTGCGTACAGCCAGCTGGGTTTGCTAAACTCGGCCCGGGGCAGGGGCACCGCCCACAAGTGCGTGAGGACCACGTCGTGCTGCGGGCCATTCGGGGCAAAAACATATCTGCAGCTGGTATTGGTGCTATGATCGCTCCAGAGGTATTGATGGCCTCCTGCACGTTTTCAGCGGGCCCCAAATTTAATCATATCACACCCTCCCGAGAAGCAGGGCATGAAAGAGAGAGGGGTGGGGGCGCTCTAAGAAAGTGCAAAAAAAAAAGGTTGAATTAAAGCTCGACAGTCTTACACTTAGAACCGAAAACTATGAGTGGGAGAGGAAAGGGCAGGGTGGAGGAGGCGCCAAAGAATGTGCGAAATCTTTTTATTAAAACTCGACAAAGTCTTACACTTGGCACTGAGAACGAAGAGAGAAAAAGTAAATTACGCTGAATTTAATTAACGCTCGACGGTCTTACACTGGAACCAAAAAAAAGGGACAGCAAGGGCGCGCTAAGAATGTACAAACAATAAAAAAATTCTTGACAAAGTTTTAGTTTGGGCACTGAACTAGGAGAGGGGGGGGGCGCCCCCCCCCCTCCCCCCCTTTTTCTTTCTTTCCCCTGAGCCCCCTGAGCCCGGGGGGCTCAAAGAACAGGGGAAGGGCAAGGGGGGAGGGAGAGAGCGCAGAAGCTACCAAAAAAAATATGAAACGACTCGACTAAGCCGGGCGCCCCCCCCCCTTTTCCTTGTCGAGACTCCGGCTGAACGAGTTCTGGCGGATTTTTTGGTACTTTCTTGATGGCGCAAAATATTACGGCTTGACGGTCTGTGCATATGATATGGCCGAAAAAGGCAGCGTTCTCAGGCTTTTCTGGCAATACTGCCTTTTGTCTGCCATATCATTCCAGGCGCACACATACGCAAATTTGGCAACAAGTTTTGTGCAAAAAAAAGAAGAAAGAGAAAGAGAAAAATCTTCCTGCTCGAAAAAAGGGGGAGGGGGGACGAAGGGAAGAGGGGAGAGGGGAGAGGGAAGAAAGAGGGAAGAGGGACGAAAGAGGGAAGAGGGAGGATAACCCTCCCCTCCTCCCCTCCCCCTGTCGTTTGCTTAAAGGGGAAGAGAGAGGGAAGGGGGGGGGGAGAGAGGGGCGCCCCCGTTCTCTTCCTTTCCCTCTTTCTTCTCCCTCTCCCCTTTTCTTCCCCCTCCCCCTTCTCTCCCCCTCCCCCTTATCTTCCCTCTCCCTCTTCCCTCCGAAGGGGAGGAGTGCGCAGGACTTGTCATTTGCGCAAGCAAAAAAAATTCTGGCGCGCGTTTTTTTCCACGGGGAAACGACCGCTAAAACCCTGGGGAAAGAGACCGGAGCGGCCCGTTCATTTGGCGCTAAGTTTTGCACGACTATGATACGATCAAAAAAGGCAGTGCTTCCAGGTTTCTTGGTAGAACTGCCTTTTTTCAGCTAGATCAAGAATCTATAAATTTTTTGTTATTAAAGGTCGACAAAGCCTTACACTTCAATCCGATCTGTGGTATAACTCCGGCGAAAGGTATCTGGCCACGCCGACGGCAGGTTGCGCGTAAATCAGGGCTCGGGCTCCAGGCAAAAGAGCTTCGTGCCTGGCAAGCACGTGTCCGCGGGATACGCCGGTTTTTCCCAGCTCGTGGAGCTCGAGTCATCATCGGCCAGGAGAGGCGTCCAGTCGTGTGTGCAGCCTTCAACAAGCGTGTAACGTAGTTTCGGCGGCTGGATTCGCTTCAACGGGGGTTCTCAGTACGGCTGCCATTGACAGCCAGCTGGGTTTGCTAAACTCGGCCCGGGCAGGGCACCGCCCACAAGTGCCTGAGGATCACGTCGCGCTGCCCCGGCTCGAGCCTGACGGCATACCAAATACTAGGTTTAGGATAGCCTTGGAGAAAGGGGGAGGGAGTGCGCAAGACTTGTCATTTGCGCAACAACAAAAATTTTGGCGTGCGTCTTTTTCCGCGGGAAAACAAGGGTAGGGGCGCGCTAATAATGTACAAACAATAAAAAGCGATTTTTTTAAATAAAAACTCGACAAAGTCGTACGCTAGAACATGTCTTCCTCGTTCTCCCTGGCCGGAAGAGATGGTTTGACGCCAGGCTGCAACCTGTCTGCGTATAGCCGGAACAATGGCCCCGCGGGATGACAGTGCGCCGCCTGCAGTGGCTGGAAGAGCCCTGCGTGGGCAGGCCTGGCCACAGTGCTCCCGGCAGGCTTAAAGTCGGCCCAGGCTCGAGGGCACATGATCAGGGCCTGCCACATGAAAGCCACCAACAGCAGCCAGGGATGAGGGATGCATCTGACAAACCACAGATTTTGGCGGCGGCCGCTGCAGCTCACCATGAGCGCTCTGGCAAGCGAGATCAGTGCGCATGTAGTCTCCAGCACTTGGTCGCTAGGGGGGTAAGATGGCGTGCCTTGTTGTGCGCTGTGCAACCTAACAACCCGGCCGCTCGCGCTCTGGAAGGCGTTGAGAGTGAAGGTGGGCAAGGAAGTTAGTAATAGGTTCCCGTAGGCGCCGTGCCAACCACTATTGTAGTCCGTCAGAGTTTGCACGCCAAACCAGAGGGAGCCCTCGCGATAACCCGGGTTGCGGCGCCAGTCCCAGCGGCTCCCGACCTCGTGTACGCTGCGCAGCCACCAGCCCAGCACCCAGACGTCCTCGTCGTGGTATTGGATCTTGGTGTCCCAGCCAGCACCACGGGCCAGCGCGGCGGGGCTGGGGCAGCTTGGCGTCTAGCACGGCGGCCATCCACACTCGCGCCCATAGAACTCGACCCCGTGCGCGCCGCCGCGTAGCCCAGGCCGAGCGAAGCGCGGTGTGAGCGGCCGTAGCGGAGACCCGCGCGACCAGCGTGCGGCGGTGCATCCGCACGCGTCGGTGTACACCCGGACCAGCATTCATAGAGGCGCGGGTGCTTCTGCAGCCCCGCGGCGGGCACATACAAGTCTGGCCTTCGGTAGACCACTCCTGTCAGGCCGAAGCTGCCTGCCGAGCGCACCAAACTCTGCACCACCATATTCGTGTCCCAGTCCTGGCTGGACTGCAGGGCCTGGTATAGTACCTGCTGGAATGCTGCGAGCACGTTGTACAAGGGCACAGGCTCAGCGCACGCACTGGCTTGCACCCCACACCAAGCCAGCACACCCTTCGCTCTCGGGTCGAGGGAGCGGCGGCATACATCCAGCAAGGCCTGCGGCACCGGCCGCGCCAGCAAGCACAGCGGATCGCTCTCCCATAGCTGGGGGAAGACGTCCTGCCCAGCAACTGAGGTACTGGCGCAGAGCCGCTGTCGGGCGCCGAGGTCGACGCGAAACCACGGCGAGCGCCCCGCGCAGTACCTTAGTGCCTGCCATAGATGCTCCTGCTCTTCGACGGTGGGCGACCAGGGGTGTTGCTCTAGGAAAGACACCAAGCTCTTGGCTTCACGGGCTTGACGTTCTGGCCTCCGGAACTCCCGGAGGTACGTTAGCAGGGCACGTACGGCTTGCGTCATGGTCCTGTCCCCCGCGGCCGCCTGGCTGCTGTTCGGCACGAGAGGTTGGTAATAGACGCTGGTTCGTACCCAATCCGGAATGCACCAGGACCACACCGTGCCCAACGCAGCTTCTTGTACTAGCCGCCAGCGCCACTCGGGCCAATGCGGCGTGCGGCGCAGCTTGCTCGGCGGTTTCGAATGTACGAACTCGTGACGCATCTGCCGCAGTTGGACGAGGTACAGCTGGAATTTTTTTTCCTGTGCTTGGCATTCTGTTGGATTTTCATGGCAGACTGCGCACCGTGACATCGGCGGAGGTGATGGAAGAGAGAGAGAGAGAGAGAGAGAGAGAGAGAGAGAGTAGAAATTTCCAAGTTTTACAAAAGTTACAGAGTCTGATCGTTCTGTGGATTCACTGTCAAAGTTTTGCACGACCATATCACTCCCAAAATTTGACCATATCACACAACCTCCCGAGGAGCAAACCGGGTTGAATTCGCATACAACCAACAACAACTCGTCAGCAGAATAAGTTTTTGCAAGGGGTAGAAAGGGAAGAAGGGCAGGGGCGGGGGAAAGGGGGAGAGGAGGGAAGGGGGAAAGGGGGAAGGGGGAGGGGGGAAGAGAAGGAAAAAAGCTCCTCTCCCCCCAACACCTTTCCACTTTGTAAAAGACACAAAGAAGAAGCTCTTGTGGATGTCCCAACCTGCTCCGGCGCAAGCCGCTGCACAGACTGGCAAACGCGCCCTACCGTCCGTTGAGAGCAAGGGCGATGCACTCACCCCAGAGAGCCCGCGCAAGCGCCCGTGCAACGAAAAGAGGCCCAACCACAGAGTCTGGATCGGCGAATACGATAGCACGAACTGGAGCAGCAGAGGCGTCCTGGACGAGTTTCTCCTCCTGCGGTGCGGCGCTCGTGCCTCTCTCTATACCGTCAAGCACCTTCCGGAACAGGAAGACCCGCACCTGTTTGAGCTCCAATACACGTGCCAGGGTAGTACTCGCTTGAGTCGCCCTTGCCTGGCCCACAAAGGCGTTTTCCATCGCGCGGGGAACAATAACGCCAGGGTCAGAGTTACCGAGTACAGCCGCACCCTGGATGTTGTTTGCTGCGACACTCAATGCGCGGCCAATAAGCACCCAGAGCGCTTCGATCTGGAGGAACTAGAAGAAACAAAGGCAGCCTGGCACAGGGGGGAGGCAGACTACAACAACGACAAGTGGTTCAACCTTGTCGAAGACGACGGCGACGAGGGGAGGGGGCTTGCGCAGGAACAAGGACAACACTACCTTGCAAGCTCGAGCTCAAGCAGTGCTAGGGCTGCCCCATCCACGGTGGCCGGCAGGGATTGGTTTTCTCGACATCTAGCGCGCACCTTTCTGTGCAAACAACGCCACCACAGTAATGTAGGTTTTAATCTCACTCCAAGCAAACGGAAGAAGGGTCTGGACATTGAATACCGCAAAAACAGCGCTGGGTCACATGGACACCCCTGCCCTGCCTACGACGGGTTGACTCATGATGGCAGTAACGCATACATTGAGCCCTCCCCCGAATCCATGCACGTGTCCGTCTTCTGCAAGGAAGAAGCATGCAAGAGACTGGGGCCAGTTCTTTTTAAGGTACAAGATCACAAGAAGAAGCTGGCGGCAGCCGGAATCGAGCACGGGAAAGAAATGGCAACAGGAGACCAATCAGGAGATCGACGAGACGGAAGAGCCACAAGGATGGGGAAGATGACGAAGGAAGCGACGACGATGAGACAAGGGCGGCAGAGGCCGCGAAGGCTGAGAAGAGAGACAAGAAATACCGAGCACGTCTGGAGCGCCTTTTAGCCAAACTCGCCCCCTTCCGAGGCCTGCAGAGCTGGACTACATCGGGCAAGAGTTGCCGTCTGGAACATTGAAAAAAGCTTTCAGAGAGAAGAAAGGTATATTGCAAGAGGCAGTAAAGCTTTTTATGAAATATTGGGCTAGAGAAGCCGCCGCCGAGCGCAAGTTCGATTCATTACAAGCCAGAGGCTCGGACGAGGAGTTGAAAGGAGGAGGGCTCGGAAGAGGGTTTGGGAGACGACTCGGACAGTGTTTCGGACGAGGATCTCTGGAAGACGTTTTTGAAGCACGCTACAAAAAGACCGGAAAGAGTTTGTGGAACGGCTAACATTGTTTATGAACGATTATCTCTGCCACATTGAAGGACAAGCAAAGAGGCGATCGCAGTCCTCTGGGGGCAAGGATCAAAGAAAACGTGGGTACTAAAACCAATCAACGACTTTAAGTACCAAGGGGATGATCTTGAAATCGAGCTTCCTTCATCTTCAATCAAGCTACAAAGCAAAAAAAACAAAGGGGAAAAGAGGAGCCCGTGGCGTCGTCGAAGCTCGACATGGCGTGATAACCACCCTCCGTAAGGCTTGGCTCCAAAGCAGCAGGCGCAGAATCGCTAAGAGCATAGACTTTTTTACGAACCCCAGGGAAGAGGCTCTGCACAACACTCGCTACAGTGATTGCGAGACGGACACATTGAACTGGTTTACAGGCTTTCGGGTTTCAACGCAGCAAGTTAGGAACTACATGGAAACCAACGGGCTCGACGACGCTGCCATGCACCAGCTCGCCGCCCCTTTTCGCGAGTACGTGCACGACATCCTGGCTGGAGGGGTGACACAAATGTCACGCTACCTGTTTAAGTGGATGTACACTCTTCTGCGCGAAGGAAAGAAGCCTGAGCAGGCTTGTGTCTTTATCTCCGAGCCAGGCGCGGGCAAAAGTACTCTTATTGAATTGTTGACACGCGTCATGGGCGAACAATGGGTTTTCGTGTCGTCAAAGCCCGATGAAATAATGGGCAAGCACAATTCCCATCTCGGCTTTAGAGTTCTTGTGGTGAGTGAGGAGGCGGTCCACAGCACCAACAAAGTGAGCTCCAACGCAATGAAAGAAAAGATCACTTCAAAAAAGCTTAACATTAACCCCAAGTTTATGTCCCTCTTCGCAGTCAGGGACCCCAGCGGGCATATCTTTAATAGCAATCACCATGGCACAGTCCTCGTGGAAAAGGGAGACCGCCGCTATATATTTCCCGGTGTGTCTAATAGATTTGCCAACCGCATACGCACAGTGTCGGCCCAGGAATACTTTGCACGGCTTCGTGCTCTGCCCGACGAGGTCCTAGCTTGGCAATTGTTTCTGTCACAAGATTCGCAAGTGGACAGGATTGACCTACGTCAAGACGCACTCTACAACACCGAGGTTTTCTGGCAAAGCGCGTTTCACAGTGCCCCCTTGCACGTCCAGTTCTTTTACGAAACCGTCAGAAATGAGGACTTCCTTGATGAGGTGAGGAGTCCTTTGCACTGGAAGCCCCGGGATTGGCACAAGAACTACAACAACTGGTGCAAGGACAACCGCAACGGGTTTTATATGGCAACGAGCATAGTTACCCTTGAGCGCGACCTTAAACACTATTTGCGATGGGATTTGCAGGCTAGATGTCTGGTGGCAGACGTCTCTCAAGAGGAACATCTGCAGCACATCAAGGCCAAAATCACCGGCGTGAGCGAGAACGAGGGCACAGTGCCAGAATTAGGAAAAGAGAACACACCTTCTGCGCTAAAGAGTTCGATCCTGACTTTTTTGTCTGACAACAAAATAACTGGCATTCCACTACAATTGATTCGGAGTTTAATTCCATTTTAATAATACGCATGATTCATTTGTGGGTAGCGCCGAGTTACTAACACGCGTCATAAAGGAGAGTAATAATTGATACTCACTTCCAGCAAAGCCGATCAGCTCACGGACGAAACACAAGCCTTGCCCTGGCCTCTGCTTGTGGCACACGAGTTCACCAGAAGCTATATCTGCGCACCCAATTTCCGCGCGCACACCCCCTCTGAGAGGTGCTGATTCTCACAAAAAAAAATCAAAATCGACAGGCCTGGCTCGGTCACTGCCTTTTTTTGCCCTCGGGGGTCGCCACCCGCCACCCTCGACCCCAACCGAAAGCCCCCTTCCAAACCTTTCCCCCCCTCCCCTACCCTGGCCCGAACCGAAGTTCCGAAATCGTAACCGCCAGGTGATCCGGTGGCACCTACACCACAATTGCAGACCTTTTTCTAATATTATTTCAATACAATTTATCAAATTTGTATTGAAATAGTAAAGGAATAAAGTAGCCGTTATATTTCGGAACTTCGGTTCGGGGCCAGGGTAGGGGAGGGGGGGGAAAGGTTTGGAAGGGGGCTTTCGGTTGGGGTCGAGGGGTGGCGGGTGGCGACCCCGAGGGGCAAAAAAAGGCAGTGACCCGAGCCAGGCCTATCAACCATAAAGGGGATTTTCTGAGGAGATTACGTGCGTGGCCCCGCCCGCATGGAGCTCCGTCTTGGGAAGGGAAGAGGGGGGGCGAGTGTGTGCGCGCCAAGAAAAGAAGGGTGCGGGCCTTGTGTAACATTGGACTTGTGTCGGAAAGGAACTGTCGGACAAACTAAGAACACACAAAAACACTATTGCAGACAGGGAAAGGTTTTTTGCATATGAGCGCACGGAGCTGCATGACGGTTGCACCAAATCTTCCCCCTGTGTTTGCATGCAGGCTTTGCCTCGAGTTGCTGACACGCGTCATGTACTTCCAGCAAAGCTGATCAACTCATGGACGCGATGACCCGTGTCAGCAGCTCCTGGATTCTTGCGCGAAGTAAAATTGCTCGTAGCAATTGAAAGGGGAGGGTGGTGGTGCCTCGCTTGCCAGTCTCCGTAGCCATGGCGCCAGGTGTCGTCGGCCTGGATAGTTTCTAGCGTTTCCTTTCTCTTAGCTCACTTGTCCCACTACCCCTCCCCTTTTTTCTTGTTAGCATCGTTTGTAAACTGAAAGTGGGTAATAGGAGAAGCTAAGGAGGGAGGCGGGGGGGGGAGAGGGGAAGTCCCCCCCCTCTCCCCCCGCCTCCCTGCCCCAATGCCGGCCCACGCCCCGCCCCCTGTGCTTTGCACGACCCCCCCCCATCCCTTGTTTCTGGAGCTTAAAAGGAGAAAAAAGTGATAAGTGCTGGGAGTACACAGAAAAGAAAATGAGCGGAGGTAGAGATGGAGTCGCAGCAGTCGGCAAAGAACGTTGGTAGCGCAGCAGCGCCCGCCGGAGGAAAAGTCCCGTCGGGGGGTCGGAAACGCGCGTGGCTGGCAGAGTGTCGCGAGCTGAACAAACAGCTAGCCAGAGCAGGCGTAAAAAAACGCGCCAAGCTGGGGGAGCTGCCGCTGCTCGAGCTGCAGCAAGAGCTAGAATCGCTGCGCAAGTTGGCGGCAAGGCCACCGGCTGCACTGGACCGAGCGGTGTGCCCGGCGGTTCTCGGCCTGGTGTTGTCGTACGTGCTAGGTGAGCAGAGCCCAGCCGCAGCTGACGCGCGCGCTCGGTACTATCGAGAGGCGGCGGGTATATCGCGTGTGTGTCGCGCTTTCCATAGCGCGGCGTTGACGCAGGTCACGCAGCCTAGCTACAAGGATCAGCTTAGCAGCCTGATTTTCTGGGACTTGTTGGGCGGTAAGGAGTGGTCGGACTGGCGGACGGTGATGCGCGACGTTCTTTCGCTATGCTTTGATGTCCCCTCCCGTAGAATTCACAAGGGCGTAAACTATAGGTGCAGAGACTATAAGTTGCGCGAGCTTTTTGAAGGTTGCATGCGCATGACCCATCCCAAAATGAAGATGCAAGTGCTTTCCCGGCAAGTGTGTGAGGTGGTAGCATCCAGGGTTGCTTGGTCGGCGCTAGGCCCCCGAGTAATATCGTTGAGAGAAGAAAGGCATTCGCGGAAAAGAAGCAAACAAAAAAAAGTTTGTTTAAATTAGACTCTCAAGTTTTATTTTAAAAAAGGCACTTTTTGAACTCTTTAGACGGGCTCGGGGGCTCAAAGAACAGGGGAGGGTTGGCGCAAATATTGCAGCTTGACGGTCTGTGCATATGATATAGCAGAAGGAGGTAGCGTTCTCAGGCTTTTCTGGCAATACTGTCCTTTTTCAGCTATATCACTAGGGGTAGGGGCGCGCCAAGAATCTATGAATTTTTTGTTATTAAAGGTCGACAAAGCCTTACACTTGGCATTAAGAACTAAGAGAGGCAGAGGAGAAGAGGCCGGGGAGGCGCCAGGAAAGTGCGATTTACGCTGAATTAAAGCTTGACAAGGTCTTACACTTGGCATTGAGAACGAAGAGAGAAAACGTAAATTACGCTGAATTTAATTAAAGCTCACGGTCTTGCACTGGAGGAGAAAAGAGGAGGGGGGCACCCCCCCGCCCCCCTCCCTCTTTTCCCCGTCCCCCCTTCCCACATTCTCCCCTCTCCTCCTCCTCCCTGTTCCCCCCCTTTCTCTCTTTCCCCTCTCCTCTCTCTCTCTCTCTCTTTTCTTCTCGCGTGAAATTTGTCGCCAAGTGTGCATGTGTGAGTATTTCCTGGGGAAAAGGAACGTGCGCCAGATTTGTGCTCCCCTCACCACAAAATTTTTTCGAGCACCCCGGGCGGGGGGGGGGAATGGGGGGACGAGTGGTGTGCACGACCCGGCGCGGGATGAGTTTTTTTGTGGGCAGGGGGCAGGGGCGCGCTTCGCCGGTGTACAAAAAATTAAAACAATATCCCTGACAAAACTTTAACGTTGGCACTAGGAGAGGGGAGGATTGGATTGTAATCTTAGAGAGGCGAACTTCTCCAAAGACCGGCAGGCAGCTAGAAGAAGGGAGAGGGATGTGCCGCGCGCTGTCCTTTCTTCTTCCCAGCTGTCTGCCGGTCTCTGGGAAGTTTTGGCTTACAAATTCTGAGACATGTCAGGCTGTGCGTCGGGATTCTGGGCCATGCCCTTCCTGGCGAGCCACGGCAGGGCCCGGGCGTCGCCCAGAGCGGCTGCTCGGGTGAACCACTCTCTGGCCGCGGCGCGGTCTTTGGGCACGACGCGACCAAAATAATACAAAATGCCCAGCATCCGCAGGGCGCCCATGTGATTTTGTGCCGCCGCCCGTTCGAACCACTCCAGGGCCTTGGCAGTGTCTGCACCCACGCCACGGCCCCTTTTGTAACAGGCAGCGAGCATGTACTGCGCGGGCGCGTAGCCCTGCGTAGCTGCCCGAGTGTACCACTGCACTGCCATGGCCAAGTCTTGGTCCACACCAGTTCCGTCAAGGTAGCAATGCCCCACGTAGCACTGGGCCCGGGCGTTGCCTTGCTCAGCCGCCCGCCTCTTTCGAGCAATCTCTTTGGCGTGCCGTTTTGAAACTGTTTTACGTGAATTTTGCATACACTCCTTTTTTGTTTGGTTATCTTACTATTGGCTCCCGCTTCACCATATATATCCCCCCGGGGAGGGGAAAGACACAACCGTGCAGCCCCGCCCTCTTCCCCCCTTTCCCTTGCTGCGGGCGTAGGCCAAGAAGCAGCTGCTTGCGCGGCGGCCCCTGGGGTACTAGATGCTCACATATTATACAACATCGATTTTGACAGCTGCAGGTTCAGCGTTGGCAGGCGCGACTCGAGGTCGGCCGACGTCATTCCTGTATACGCGAGGGTCTCGAGATTGCGGAACGTCACTCGGGACAGGAAATGACACGCTTGATTTAGCATCTTTCTGTGCCGGCTCTTATGCTCAAGTCATATAGCAGGCAGGTAGGGGATTGAGTGGGCCGCGGGCTTCGACACACAGGTTCCACAAAAGCCCGGATTCTTTGTTTGTTCTGCCAATACAGAAAAGGGGGGTGGGGGTGTGGAGGGCCATCACCCTCGAAAGGGAAGGGCAAGGGGGAGGGAGTGCGCAGGACTTGTCATTTGCGCTTGCTTCCAGGTTTTTTGGTAGAACTGCCTTTTTTCAGCTATATCATTAGGGTAGGGGCGCGCTTCGCCGGTGTACAAAAAAAATTTAATTTCAAACGCCGGCTTTAAATCTTGGTGGTTGCAGGCGTCGATAGCAGCTTGGATTGCATTTAAGAAAGTTTCGGTATTGCTACGCGGCCACCAGAACCCCGGGCCGCAAGAAGTCAAAGGCTTGACCGACACCTTTCTGTGCCAGCTCTTTGCCACTTTCCGGACAGTGCTGCTGTCGCATGACTTTAGAACGCAGAGCTTCAACCTCGTAACTACTTAGGCTGCCCTCGGCCCGCACCGAAGATTAAAACTTTGTCAAGGATTTCTTTTTATTAATTCCTTTTACATTTTTAGCGCGCCCCTCCCCCCACGTCTTTTCATATTTTTCTGACCTTGCGCACGGTGGCCGAGCCGTAGCACGGACGGGACGCCGTCTGGGTAGTGAAGCTTTTTGTCCTCCTAGCACATTGACCGATCCTCAGAAGCTACAAACAAAACAAATACATGCACGCCTCCACTAACACCCCCCCCTATGCCGGGCGCCTTTCCCTTTCCATCTTACTGGCGGGGGGTAAAGATAGATTAAATCCTCCCCGGCCCCTTCCCCTCTTAGTTTTCAGTGCCAAGATTACAAATTTTTCACGGATTTTTTTAAATTTTTGTACATTTCTTAGTGCGCCCCTGCCCTCCCGATTCTCAGACAGTGAGACATAGAACACTTTCTTCTTTCTTTTCTCCGCACATTGACCACGATCATTCGCCGCAGGGTCGTGCTGGAGCACGTTGTTACGTTCCTAGTTTTCAGTGCCCAAGTGTAAGACTTTGTCGAGTTTTAATTAAAAAAGACTTTTCTTGCACTTTCTTGGCGCCCACTCCTCCTGTCCCTCACCTTTCCCTCTCCCTCTCTTGGTTCTCAGTGCCAAGCTTAAAACCTCGTCAGGGATTTTTTTAAATTTTTTTTGTACATTTCTTAGCGCGCCCCTGCCCTCCCCTCCCGCTCCCGCTCCCGATTCTCAGACAGTGAGAAAGGACCAGGGGGGGAAAAGGAAGCACATCCCGCCCCCTTTTTTTCCCTTTCTTCTTCCTCCCTCCCTCCCCCCTTTCCATCCCCCCTCCCCGTCTGTTCCCTTTGTTGTCGGGCAAAAAAAGTTTTTTTCCTCTTTTCATATTTTTATGACCTTGCGCACGGTGGCCGAGCCATGCCACGGACAGGACGCCGTCGGGGTAGCGGGGCTTTTGTCCTCCTAGCAAATTGACCACGGGGGCAGTACCATCCGCCCCAGGGTCGTGCCAGGGCACGGTGCACAAGATCTGCGGAAATAGGTCAAATATGAAAAGTGGAAAAGAAAGCTTTTTTTGGAACGCGTTTGCACGCGCAAACAAGGGAGGAGAGGAGGGGGTAGCAGGAGACAAGGGGGAACAGAGGGACGAGAGGGGGCACGGGAGGGGGGGCACACCCCGCCCCTCCCCCTGTACACGTTCTCAGTGCCAAGATTAAAATTTTTCTCGCATGATATTTTCTTGTACATTCTTAGCGCGCCCCTACCCTCCTCTTTCCCTCTTAGCTCTTAATCCTCAGACGGGGGACTAGAAAATTCGTGCTCTCCCCCCCCCTTCCCCTGCCTCTTCTTCCTTCCCCTCTACTCTCTCCTATTTCCCTGGGCCCAGGGGGGCTCAAGGAGCGGGGGGAGGGAGGGGGGGGAGGGCGCAGAAACTGCAAAAGAAATAAATACATGCAACGCCTCCACTAACCTTTTCCCTCCTTTCATATTCTTCTGACCTTGCGCACGGTGGCTGCGCTATGGCACGGACAGGAAGCCGTCGGGGTAAGTGAAGGGGCTCTTGTCCCCCTGGCACATTGACCACCGCCCATCCATTCGCCGCAGGTCGTGCTGGAGCACGGTGCTCTGCTCCTAGTTTTCAGTGCCAGAGCGTAAGACCGTCGAGCTTTAATTCAGCGTAAATTACGTTTTCCTGGCGCGGCCTCTGCCCTTTCCCTCTCCCTCTTTTGGGGTCTCAGTGCTAAGATTGAGATCTTGTCAGTAAAACTTTTTATTTAATTTTTGTAAGTTTTTAGCGCGCCCCTGCCCTCCTTCTCTTGCTCTCGCTCTCTGCTCAGACGGGGGACTAGACAATTCGTACTCTCCCCCTCCCTTCCCTCTGCCTCTTCTTCTCTCCCCTCTACTCCCTCCCCCCTTCTTCCCCTCGTCTGTTTTTTTTGTCAGGCCAAAAAAAATTTCTTTTCCTCTTTTCATATTTCCGCAGGTCTTGCGCATGGTGGCCGAGCTATGGCACGGACAGGACACCGTCGAGCTTTAATTCAGCGTAAATTACATTTTCTTGGCGCGCTCCTGCTCCTCCTTCCCTGCCTCTCCCCTCTGCAAGGATATGCGGAAATATCTGCGGGAATATTAAAAGTGGAAAGCAACAATTTTTTTTGGGACGCGTTTGCACGCGCAAACAAGGGACGAGGGGAGGGGGGGAGGAATAAGCAGAGGACAAAGGTGAAAGGGCGACGAAGGTGAGAGGGGCGACGAAGGTGAGAGGGGCGACGAAAGTGAGGGGGGCGACGAGAGTGAGGGGGGCGACGAAAGTGAGAGGGAAGGGGAGGACGTCTTCCTCACGGCGGCGTTGCGTGTGTCTGTGTGGGGTTCTTTTTGCGCAAGTAGATTTTGGCGCCAAATTGGCGCTTACGGCTGTTTCCCCGGGAAAGCTAAGACGTACTGCCCGGCTGGACCGTATCACGCACCCCACCTCCGGACGGCACAATTTGGCGCCAAATTTAGTTGGGGCCGTTCCGGAGGCTACCAGAGAAATCGGACGTTTTCTTGCGGGGAGAAACGGTACGCCTTTTACTCGCACGAAAATGTTTTTCGGCCCTCTCACCTTCCCTAGAGGCAGGGAGGTGCAGAGCAAAGGGGAGCGGGGCGACAAGAGTGAGAGGGGTGACAAAAGTGAGAGGGGCGACGAAAGTGAGAGGGGTGACGAGAGTGAGGGGGGCGACAAGAGTGAGAGGGGCGACGAAGGTGAGAGGGGCGACGAAAGTAAGAGGGAGAGGGAGGACGTCTTTCTCACGGCGGCGTTGGGTGTGTCTGTATGGGATTTTCTTTTGCGCAAGTAGATTTTGGTGCCAAATTGGCGCTTACGGCTGTTTCCCCGGGAATGCTAAGACGTACTGCCTTTTTCAACCGTATCACGCACCCTACCTCCGGACGGCACAATTTGGCGCCAAATGACAGACGGAACTGCCTCTTTCAGCTACATCACGTCCAAAATTTGACCATATCGCGCCCCGCGGGAGAGTACAAAAAAAAGAGAATTTACGCTGAATTAAAAGCTCGACAAAGTATTACACTTGGCACTGAATAATAATATGGCACTGAATTTACGCGCAAAGGTTTGGGAAACTTACTCGGAAGTCTACAAGGGGGCTTGCTGATACGTGCACAGGCTCAAGTCTACAGGTTAGACTCAAATTAAAAAGCTTTCCCTGCTCCCTGAGCCCCCTGGGCTCAGGGGACGGGAGGCACAAAACAAATTTAAAGGAGAGAAAGGAGAGGGAGAGGGAGAGCAGGGGCACCAAGAAATTGCAAGATTTTTATTTACTAAAGCTCGACAAAAATGGGAAGGGGGGAGGGGGGGGGGTGACCGGCATTGGGGGGCTTAGTTGAGGCGTTTCATGCATTTTCTTTTAGCTTCTGCGCTCTTCCCCTTCCCCTTTGCCCTTCCCTTGTTCTTTGAGCCCCCCGGGCTCAGGGGGCTCAAGGGGAGGGAAGAGGAAAAAAAAGGGGGGGCGCCCCCCTCCCAGGGGCCCTGTCTCGACCACAAACTCTGTTTAAGTCATACGACGAGTGACTTTTCCAATGAGGCGGCGCACTCTCTGAGACAGGAAAAAGACGTTTTTGCGGAAGGAAAGAAAGCGCGCTGTCTGTCTGTCGTACTCGTGCTTTAGCGATAATGCCTTGTCGAGCTTTAATTCAGCGTATTTCGTACAACGGCGAAGCGCCCCCTCCCCTCTCCCCTTCCCTTGGTAGAGGCACGCTGGACTCCGGGAGTTGACTCCTTATACCAACATCAACAACGAGGGGATTGAATGCTTGCACCAGATAGTCCCTGCTGGACCTCTTGCGGAAAAGCTCGACACTCAAGAGTAATTAAACAAAGTATTCGTGACTTTTTTTTAATAACTGCTACTCCCAAAACCCCGACGGCCGCGACCGTATGCAGGAAGAATGCTAACCAAGTGCGTCAAAAGAGCAATTTTCGTTAATAAAACAGACTTTTCTGCGACCGCAGTTGCATAGCTTGATTTTGCAATCGGCTACATTCGTCGCCCCCCAGGCCTGTGCAGCTGTCGCACCCCAGGCTGTCACAGCCCTCGGAAGAGAGCAGGAGGCGCCAAGAAAGTGTGACACGTATTTTTCTTTTCTAATTGTTAGAATTCTAGAACTTCGTCTGGTGGAAAATAGTCTGTTACACAAATGTTAACACGGGGCCGGCGCAGTTTAATTTGCTCCAAGGTTTCTTCTGCAATAGCTGAACGTTCTCCTATGTATAGTGAGCGCAGAGAGCTAGATTCACAGATTTGCAGTAGCTCGTCGTAGGTTAGTACTGAAAAGCCTAGCATCACAAGCTGCCGGAGCTGGCGACACGACGCTATGTGTCGTAAATTCGCAACTGCCACGTGGTCGTGGAAGACCAGCGTCAAAACGCAGAGATTTGTAAGGTTTGGCAAAAAGCGCAGGTTGTCGTCGTGGGTTAGAGTGCATGCTGTTATTTTGAGCCTTTGGAGCCGTTCGAGCGCGCCCAGGTGGTTGAGACCCGTTGGCGCTGCGGTCACTCGCAGGCAAGGGTGCAAGCTAAGGCGCGTGAGTGACCGGAGCTGCGCAACCGCGGCCAACGTGTCGCTAGTCAACTGCTGGGCTAACTCCAGCGTTAGATCGGAAACCGTACCAGGGTTTCGCAATTGGCGTAGCGCACTGGCAATGTCATCGTTGCTCGACGTGCACTTGATGGTAAGCTTGTGAACAGATGCTATTGCAGACAACAGCAAAACTAGGCCTGGCCGAGACTTTCCTGACATGTCACCGTAGTAATTTAGGTCGTGTACGTGAAGGTGGTGCAGCAGAGTTGTGCTGCCCTCGTTGTCACCAAAGCCACAAGTAACGGATATTTTCGTTTGTGTTTCCAAGCACAGACTACGAAAAAAGGTTGCTTGTGGCTTTGCTCAGTACGTCTGTAGAGACTAAACTCTGGTGGCTTAAAGCCCGTCCAGAAAGACGATCGTTTGCACAAGGTTGAGAATAGTTTGCAGGTCAATACTAAATTAAGCAGCTGGTCTTCTCCCAAGCATGCTCTAACCAAGAGCCAAAGACAGTCCGGCAGCGTGAACACCGCGGTGTTCACGCTGCCTAGCGAGCGTGGCGGAATGGAGGCTACGCACTTGTGATCTGCTAGGCGCCGGCGTTTGGGGCTGCGGCGACTAGCAAGCATTCCGACTGGCGTACAGTTGTCCGTTGACTCCCCCCTCCGCTTCGACCCACCTGCTTTCTCTCTTTCTGTCGGAGAAGGAGTTTCTGCGCTCTTCCCCTCCCCGGGGTCGTATCTCGACCACAAACTCCGTTTAAGTCATGCGACGAGTGACTTCTCCAATGAGGCGGCGCACTCTCTGAGACAGAAAAAAGACGTTCTTGCGGAAGGAAAGAAAGCGCGCTGTCTGTCTGTCGTACTCGTGCTTTAGCAATAATGCCTTGTCGAGCTTTAATTCAGCGTATTTCGTACAACGGCGAAGCGCCCCCTCCCCTCTTCCCTCTCCTAAGCAAAAGAGGAGAAGAGGGAAGGGTGAATGGCGCAGAAGCTGCAAACAAAATAAATACACGCAACGCCTCTACTAATCCCTTCGCCCCATGCTAGGCGCCCCCCCCCTCCCTCTGCAAGATCTGCGGAAATGGAAAAGAATTTTTTTTAGAACGCGTTTGCACGCGCAAACAAAGGGCGAGGGGGGAGGGATAAGCAGGGGACAAGGGGGAACAAAGGGAAGAGAGGGGCTATGGAAAAAAGGGAGCACACCCCGCCCCTCCCTGTACACATTCTCAGTGCTAAGATTAAAATTTTTCTCGCGTGGTGTTTTCTTGTACACCGGCGAAGCGCGCCCCTACCCTCCTCTTTCCCTCTAGCTCCCGATCCTCAGACGAGGGACTAGACAATTCGTGCTCTTCCTCCCCCCCTTTCCCCTGCCTCTTCTTCTTTCCCCTCTACTCTCTCCTATCCCCCTGGGCCCAGGGGGCTCAAGGAGCAGGGGGAGGGGAGGGGGGGAGAAGGGCACAGAAGCTGCAAAAGAAATAAATACCTGCAACGCCTCCACTAACCCCCTCCCTCCTTTCATATTCCCGTGGACCTTGCGCACGGTGGCTGCGCTATGACACGGACGGGAAGCCGTCGGGGTAAGTGAAAGGGGCTCTTATCCCCCTGGCACATTGACCACCGCCCATCCATTCATTCGCCGCAGGTCGTGCTGGAGCATGGTGCTCTGCTCCTAGTTTTCAGTGCCAGAGCTTAAGACCGTCGAGCTTTAATTCAGCGTAAATTACGTTTTCCTGGCGCGGCCTCTGCCCTTTCCCTCTCCCTCTTTTGGGGTCTCAGTGCTAAGATTGAAATCTTGTCAGTAAAACTTTTTATTAAATTTTTGTACACCGGCAAAGCGCGCCCCTGCTCCTCCTTCCCTGCCTCTCCCCTTTGCAAGGATATGCGGAAATATCTGCGGGAATATGAAAAGTGGAAAGCAACAATTTTTTTTTGGGACGCGTTTGCACGCGCAAACAAGGGACGAGGGGAGGGGGAAGAAGAATAAACAGAGGACAAAGGTGAAAGGGGCGACGAGGGTGAGAGGGGAGACGAGAGTGAGAGGGGCGACGAAAGTGAGAGGGAAGGGCTACAACAGGTCTTCCTCACGGCGGCCCAGCCGAACGTCTGTGTGGGATTTTCTTGTTGTGCAAGTAGATTTCGGCGCCAAATTGGCGCTTACGGCTGTTTCCCCGGGAAAACTATGACGTACTGCCTTTTTCAACCGTATCACGCACCCTACCTCCGGACGGCACAATTTGGCGCCAAATTTAGCAGGGATCTTTCCGGCGGCTAGCAGAGAAATCGGACGCTTTCCCGTGGGGAAGAAACCCGCGGGCCTTTTACTCACACGAAAATGTTTTTCGGCCCTCTCACCTTCCCTAGAGGCAGGGAGGTGCAGAGCAAAGGGGGCGGGGCGACAAAGGCGAGAGGGGCGACGAAGGTGAGAGGGGCGATGAAAGTGAGAGGGGCGATGAAAGTGAGAGGGGCGACGAAAGTGAGAGGGGCGATGAGAGTGAGAGGGAGGGGGAGGACGTCTTCCTCACGGCGGTGTTGGGGCGTCTGTGTGGGATTTTTTGTTGCGCAAGTAGATTTTGGCGCCAAATTGGCGCTTACGGCTGTTTCCCTGGGAAGACTCAGACTTACTGCCTTTTTCAACCGTATCACGCACTCTACCTCCGGGCGGCACAATTTGGCGCCAAATTTAGCAGGGGTCGTTCCGGCGGCTAGCAGAGAAATCAGACGTTTTCCCGCGGGGAGAAACCCCGCGGGCCTTTTACTCACACGAAAATGTTTTTCGGCCCTCTCACCTTCCCTAGAGGCATGGAGGTGCAGAGCAAAGGGGAGCGGGGCGACAAAGGTGAGAGGGGCGAGGAAGGTGAGAGGGGCGACGAGAGTGAGAGGGAGGGCTACAACAGGTCTTCCTCACGGCGGCCCAGCCGAGCGTATGTGTGGGATTTTCTTTTTGCGCAAGTAGATTTTGGCGCCAAATCGACGCTTACGGCTGTTTTCCCGGGAAGTCTCGGACGTACTGCCTTTTTCAGCCGTATCACGTCCAAAATTTGACCATATCGTGCCCCGCGGGAGAGTACAAAAAAAAGAGAATTTACGCTGCATTAAAAGCTCGACAAAATCTTGAAGTTTGGCACTGGATAATAATATGGCACTGAATTTACGCGCAAAGGTTTGGGAAACTTACTTGAAAGTCTACAAGGGGGCTTGCTGGTACGTGCACGGGCTCAAGTCTACAGGTTAGACTAAAAATAAAAAGCTTTCCCTGCTCCTTGAGCCCCCTGGGCTCAGGGGGCTCAAGGAGAGGAAAGAGGAAAAAAGGGAGGGGGGCGCCCCCCCGGCGGTGTCTCGACCACAAACTCCGTTTAAGTCATGCGACGAGTGACTTCTCTACCATCCGCCGCAGGTTCGTGCGGAGCGCATTGCTCCGCTTCTAGTTTTCAGTGCCCAAGTGCAAGGCTGTCGAGCTTTAATTTAGCGTTAAATTCTCTCTATCTCCTAATTCTCAGTGCCAAGATTGAAATCTTGTCAGTAAAACTTTTTATTAAATTTTTATTGTAAATTTGTAGCGCGCCCCTTCCCTGTCAAGTTTTTTTTGGTTTTGTTTTGCTTGCTGTATCTGAAAAATCGGGACTAGCCTTTTTTTCTTCAATCTTTAAAACCCACAAAAAAGGGAAAGTCTGGACCAGTGCCGCAACGTCAGCCCCTCGCAATATCACCTTGTTTCTCCCTACTAGCTAAACGACGATGAACGCCGGCTTACTAGCGTTGACGGTGGTGTTCTTGGCCAACGCCGACTGCGCCTGGCGCGCGCCGGAACCGACGGACCTGTTGCTCGAGCTGTCCGTCGGCGCCGCCGGCACGGTGTGGGCCATGACGTCGGCGTGGCGCGCGCAGCAGGCGGACGAGGAGGCCGCGCTGCTCGCGATCTCGGAGTGGGGCGGGCTGCGGCTGGACACAAGCAGCGGCTACCACTTCTACGGCGAAAGGCAGCTACAGTCGTTGCCTCCGCTGTCGGCCGTCGACACGTCGCACGTGACGAGCTTCGAGCACAGCTTCGCCGGGCTCGGGGACGCCGCCTTTGACGTGTCGGAGGCGACGGCGGTGTTTGCGCAGTCCGCGCTGCGGGCCGATCCGTCGAGTTGGCGGCTGAATAGCCTGCGCGACGCCCAGCAGTTGCTGGACGGCGCGCCCGCGGAGCTGCTGAGCCAGACACACAGCGCGTGCCTGAGCCAGCGCGCAAGTGCCGAGTGCGCCGTGTGTGTGCCGTCCGCGGCGTCGACCTCGACGGCCTCAAGCTCGAAGACTCTGACGGCGTCGGCGACTGTGTCGGGGAGCGCGACCGCCTCTCCGAGCCAGAGCCCCTCTGGCTTGCCGGACGTCAATGAGTGTGCGAACGGCGTGGAACTGGTGTGCGGGCCCGGCGCGCTGTGCACGGACGCGACTTGACATAAACTCCAATCGCAATATTCTCTTCATTTCTTGTGAACACCGAACCTTGCCTTGCGACATACCCGCGACCGCCGCCATCTGGATCTGCCAATACTGCCCTAAACAGCAAAGCTCGTACAGAGACTCGCAGAGACACGTGGCCGAGCACCGCAAAGCTTTCAACCTCGTCGCGTGGCCGTGCATCTCAAGGAAATGCTGCGGTTAGTGCGTCAAAAAGTGCAAGAATTTTTTTTTATTTAAAACTTAGACACAATTCCGACAGTGGGTTAATATTCTCGTTGTCGTCAGAAATCCGGGGGGTATCGCGAAAAGACACTGTAGGGGACAGGATTTCTATAGGAGTGAAACGCTGAAGCCGCATAGACACCGAGTATCGATGACAACAACAAAGCTGCAACATTCCAGATAGCGCCGAGAGTAGCCGACGTAAAGACCATGTCAGTAATCTAGTCAACACAAAACACACACAGTGACACCGCCCAGCTCATAAAAGTGCAGGAGAAAGCATTAACAGCTTTGACGCGGAACACACAGAGTTCGCCCCCTCCCGAGAACACTAAGTGACAGGCCCGGTCACATGCACCCAACACGTCCCGACCCTCCGCCAGAGCATCCCCATGACATCCGCAAAGTGAGCACGAGGGGTTCTGGGAGAGGGGGTGAGTCAGGAGCCCCGCGTCCTGGCAGTCGCTAGAGAAAGAGCAAAAATAAATAAACTTTTTTTGGGGGAGCTCACAGGGGGGGGGGCGGCCCCCCCCTTTCCCCTTTTTTTCTTTCTTTCCCCTGAGCCCCCTGAGCCCGGGGCTCAAAGAACAGGAAGGGCAAGGGGGAGGAGAGAGCACAAAAGCTACCCAAAAAAATATATGAAACGCCTTGACTAAGCAGGGCGCTTCCCCCCCTTCCCCTCGTCGAGACTCCGGCTGAACGAGTATATTTCTTTTTGGTACTTTCTTGGCGCAAAATATTGCGGCTTGAAGGTCTGTGCATATGATATGGTCGAAAAGCAGCGTTCTCAGGCTTTTCTGGCAATACTGCTTTTTTTGGCCATATCATTTCAGGCGCACACATGCGCAGATTTGGCGACAAGTTTTGTGCAGAAAACGAAGAGAGAAAGGCTCCAGCAGAGCGGTGGCGCAGCGCTTGTTTCGACGGTAGACCACGTGGCTTCGAGTTCCTACCGGCCGAAATGGCGGCCGTGGCACTCGACCACAAACGGGCCCAGCGACAGGTGCGACGTCGTGGCCTCACATTTGTCCACGATCCAGTCCTCAAGCGCGGCGGCCCACGCGCACTTCAGAAATAAATTACAACAATAGATTTCAAAGCCACTGAAGTAAGTGTTTAACAATGTCAGTGAGCTGGAATTCCCAGATGCCGGCCACTGACGCGGGCGCCACGGCCGCATTGAAAAGTGTCAGGCTAGCGCCCAAACGACCTCCACGACCTGCTCATCGACCGGAACTCGGTACTCGCCCTGGTCGAAATACCAGCGGCCGCCGCCGCCTTTGGGCAGGAAAGAGGATTGTACAAAAAAAGATTTTAAGAAAATCCCTGGAAAAGCTTTTAATCTTGGAGCTGAGAACTAAAAGAGGGACCCTGAGCCCGGGGGGCTCGAAGAACAGGGGAAGAGCAAGGGGGAAGGGAGAGGGCGCAGAAGCTATCAAAAAAAATATGAAACGCCTCGACTAAGCCCCCCCCCCCAATGCCGGGCGCCCCCCCCCCTCCTTTTTCCCTTGGCACACCTGCGGAGAGAGGGCGGCAGGAGAGTGTGCACGACCGCGCACTGTGGTTGGAAGGGGGGGGGCGCCCCACCCCCTCGAATCTAGCAAGGGGCTGTACGTAAATCGTTTGGCTTGTGTGCTTGCTGCCGTCGTTGTCTAATCTTTTATCCCAACGCAAGCCCGTGACTGCACTTTTCCCCAATCTTTTTTGTTCTCATGTTGTTTGGGGTGGGTTGTTGTTGTAGGACCGCATTTCAGCGTGAACAATGGCCAAAAGAAACTGGCCAAGCCAGCGCTTGTTGCCGGACCTAGAATACCAAAAGTTTAGCCTGCGAGCGGGACGGACAATTGAGTTCGAATGCGGCTGTGTTCAAAACATTTTGCACGGAAAAATGATCTGCACTTGCGTGTACCACCAGGAAATGTATTAGTGGTTGGGAAGGGGGACGGCTGGCGCACATAAAGCCTACGCAGTGGATTACGACACAGCCACTAGCTACACAAGCACTACCACCAGCGACTACGTGACCCAGTTTACGTCCGACGTGCAGACCCTAGCACTCCCTGTGCCAACAAGAATTCTGTTATTAAATTTTTTTGCTGTACATTCTCAGTGCGCCGGCTGCAGTATGCAATACGGCCGAAAAAGGCAGTGCTTTCTGGCTTTTTAATAGTAATGCCTTTTGCGACTATATCATGCAAGGCGCACACATACGCTTAATTTGGCGCCAAATTTGGCACAAAAAAAAGAATAGCGAGCAAAAGAAAAATCCTCTGGCCAAAAAAAAAGTAGCGAGAGGGAAGGAGGGGCGAGGGAGAGAAGAGGGGAGGGGAAGAGCGAGGGCACCCCCCCCCCTTCATTTCGTCTTCCCCTTTTTTCCTCTGCTCTCTTTTGTCTCCCCGCTCCCCTTCTCCTTTTCCTTTTGAAGGGGGAGGGGGGGGGGAAGAAGTGTGCGCCAAATCTTTTTGGTTTATACAAGCCAAAAAAGTTTGGCGCAAAGTTTGGCGCTACTGCGTGATACGGCAGAAAAAGGCAGTGCTTTCTGGTATTTTGGTGAGAATGCCTTTTTGCGGCCATATCATGCAAAGCGCACACATACGCCAAATTTGGCGACAAATTTGGCGCCAAAAAAAAGAAGTGCGAGCAAAAGAAAAATTCGCTGGCCGAAAAAAAAGTAGAGGGAGGGAAGGAGGGGAGAGGGAGAGAAGAGGGGAAGGGGGGAGGGGAAGAGAAAAGGTGCCCCCCTCCCCTTTCATTGTGTCTTCCCTTTCATTTTGTCTTCCCCTTTTTTCCTCGGCTCCCTTTTGTCTCCCCGCTGGGTGGTACAACCCCGAAAAAAGTTTAGCGGAAAGTTTGGCGCTACTACGTGATACGGCCAGAAAAGGCAGTGCTTGAGCTGGCCAAGTGTTATCAACACTGTCACGACACGACAGAGGACCACTGGCAAAATGAAGAGGTCGTCAACAAGTGACGTCAGCGCGCGCTAGCCAGGAGGCTGCCCTGACGCCCACGCCGCCGTACAATACTCAATTATCTTGAATTTTGTTATATTTAATCATTAAAAAAAACATACACGTCGTTGGCGGCAGTCCCTCTGCCAAGATTAAGACTTTTTTTCACTTTCCTGGTTCGCTGGGCTTGCTCACAACGGCGCCAAGAATGCGAGGCACGCAGGGTGGCGCTGGGGCAGGCGAGTTCTTGGAGAGGTGCCACAAGGGCAACAACACCTGCTGCTGCAGCTGCTGCACTTGCACTAGCGTGGCTTCCGCCGCCTGAGCTCTCCTCTGCCAACTCTCGCGTTCTTGCTGTTCTCTCGCTATCCTCTCTTTATCCTGTAGCACCTGCCTGGCGGCTTCGTCGGCAATGGTCCGCAGCCGCTGCGACTCCTGCTGGACCTGTGCTAACTTTGCCTCGGCCGCCTTGGCCCGCTCGTGCCAATCCACAGACCTTTGCCCTGCCTGTTGGCGCTTCAGCAAATCTAATGCGCACGCTTCAATGGCCAAGCGCGACGACTGCTCGCGCTGGAAGTCTTCGCGTGCTTGCTGCCACGCCCGCCGCAGCTCGTCGTACTTGTGCTTCGCAACCTGGCAGTAGTCTCTGTACACCTGGGCCTTGTGCTCATTCTGTTGTGCACGAGCGTGCGCCGCCCTAAGCGCGGCTTTCTGGCTCCTCAGCCGAACGCCCGCGGCCCAGGCCTGCAGCTGCAGCAGCGCCTGGTACTGCAGCTCGGCCCGGCTAGGCTCCCAGCGCTCCCCCGCCCCGGTTGGGCCGTGATGCTCGCAAGCAGCCTCGGTCGCGCGCCGGAAGACCTTGTATTGTGCGTAGCAAGAAACACAGGCGCGCCGCCAGAGCTTCCACGCGCTGCGCGTCTTGAGCTTGTACCGGCCTACTAGCAGGCCCTTCTCATTGTGCTTGAACTGGTACTGTAGCTGCGCGGGGCGCTTCAGCACGGGCCTGACGGCTGTTATTTGGGACCTCATGCGCGGATCAAGAAAAGAAGTCTTACACAAAAGGAGAAAGAGAGCGGGAAAGGGGCGGAGGGAACAGGAGGGGGGGGGGTGACCCCCCCCCCTCTCCCTAGCCATAAAAGAAAGGGGGGGGCGCCCCCCCCAGCGGCAATTTAAACAAGTTCAGAAAGAGGGGGAGGGGAGGGGGGGGGAGGACAAAAAAGCCCTTTTGGAGCCTCTCTTCGTTTGACCCCCTAGCACCCTGCCATTCCCTTTTTCTCCTTGCCTGCGACATGCCCGCGACCGCCGCCATCTGGATCTGCCAGTATTGCCCTAAACAGCAAAGCTCGTACAGAGACTTGAAGAGACATGTGGCCGAGCACCGCAAAGCTTTCAGCGCCCTAGTGGGGCTTGATTGTCAGTTCTGTGGATTCACTGTCAAAAATAAGAACAATCTGCGTTTGCACCTGAACACCCACACCAAGCCATTCATTTGTTCGCTCTGTTCGCGCAGATTTGCACGGAAGCGCAGCCTAGAAATCCATTCGCTTAGGCACGCCGAGAGGCGGGCGCGCAGGTGCGCGGCGCCGGCGGGCGATAGTACTGCCGATGCACTTGAAGCACAACCGACGCTGCCGACCAACGAGCCAACGCCTTGCTGCGGCGGGGTACTCTGCCCCGTGTGCGGCAAGCTGTTGAGGCGCAGAGGCAGCCTGCGCTTACATCTCAAAATCCACGACACGCACAAAGACTACGAATGCGAATTCTGTGATTGGCAGTTTACTCAAAAAGTTAATTGGGAGAGTCATATGCGACAGCACACCGGCGAGAAACCCTATCACTGCAAACAAAGGTGCTGCGCAAAGACCTTTGTGACCTCTCAGGCACAGCGCGCTCACTGGCAAGCGTACTTGAGGCGCCAGGCGACGCAGCCTGCCCATACTGTCGAACAAAACATTACTTGAGTGGATTCATTGCCACGGCTTTGTCAAGAAAATCTTTATTAAAATTACATGAGTCTGGAATTCGGATGTGTATGTCATTGGACACGACGAGAGCAAAAAGGCCGAGATCGAGAAAAAGGGTGTCTACCTACCACTTAATTTGTCAGAATCAGAAGTCGACGACCTCCTTCTTCGGGTCTTGTACAGGTGCGGGAACCCAAAGTGGCGGAACGAGATGTGGACACGTGTGCACGTACATGTGCCCGTAGCTCAGGAGGCTAGCTCTAGCCCCGCGTTGATGTGCGTCCTACCTCGTTGCGTGGCGGTACATCTGGGGGGAATGCTGCGGTCGGTGATGACGAGACGCGGAAGCTTTGAATATAAACTGCCGGCCGACCACTCCAAGTTGCAAAAAAACCCTGGCAGACAAGAGGTGGCCCGGGCGGCTGTGAAGAAAAAACTTGCTGGCTTTTGCCTTTATCGACCATATCACGCTTCGCAAACCTATGTGCAAAAAACGGAATCCCGTCACCACAAAAATCAGGGTGAGGGGTTTACAACCCCCACCCCTCACTGGCCCGGGCGGCGCGGTCACATTGCACTTGCCCCCCTGACATTCCCTGCCCTTCTGAGTGTGTATGTGATATGGCAGAAAAAGGCAGTACTGCATTACACATTGCAGTTATGGCCAACGGGCCATCTTGTAAAAAAGAAAAACCTAAGTGTTGGCATACCTTGGCGCTAGCAGAATCCAAGGCAAACGCACGTACGCTAAAACCCGCGGTTCAATTTGCCTTAGAGCACTTGCAAATGACAGAGCTGGGGCGCCAAAGATTGCTTGCAGTACAAGAACAAAGTGATCTGGGACAACTGTGTATTCGTAGAAACTAAATGCATGCACAATCTGTTGACGACGCGCACAGTACAGCAATGGTGTGCCCTCCTGCTAAGGCAAGGGTCGTTTTAAGTCTTTTTTAACTAAATTCGTATTCCGTACTTTTTTTCGGTGCGCATCCGATACGTTTTGTTTGTGGCAAAGCCTTTGGCCTTCGCAATGTTCAAAAGGAAAAGAAGGGGAAAGGAAGGGGGGGGGAGGGGAGAGGTCTGTGAAAGTGAGGCCCCCCGCCCTTGCACAGAGAGGTGGGGCGAGGGGGGTGCCTGCAACCCTTTTTTTAATTTCTGGCATCTCTTCCTCCCCTAGCCCTTGCTTTCTTAGTTTGTCTCAAATATCACTTTCTAACCCCCCCCCCCCACCACGCCACGCCTCTCTCTCTCTCTCTCTATCTTGTTTGTCCTAATATCTTTTCTTACACTAGCACGTACATATGATCTGCGCCCAGCGTGCGCGCCAAGCCAAGCCGTTGCAACCGTCTAAGCGAGCCTGTACGGAAGGGGCTTGGACCCGGCGCGGCTTGGAAGCGTGGGAAGAGGTCTTTTTTTCCCACGGCGCAGACCTGCTCTGCACGCAGGGCTGGTTAGCTCTGTGCCTGACCTCCCGGTACTGGCACCGGCGAGCAGCTGCTTATGTGCGCCCACAGCTCTGGCTAAAACGAGCCCTTTCTAGCAAAGAGGAACCCACCGCTTGGCAGTTCCAGGCTGGACTGCCGCCCGAGGAGTGTCTGCCGCAGCTCAACACATCACTAAGGTTGGAGTATCTGCACATGTCGCAAGCTACAAAGAAAGGCATTTCCAACTTAGACTACTCGGGGCTGTCGCTGTCTGCCAATAGACTTCAGTGGTTGCAGCGGGCGCTGTCTTGGTACCCAAATGTAACGAAATTAGAAGTAACGTGTTGGATGCAAGCCGCTGCTCAACTGCTGGGCGCCTGGCTACAGCAGGCCGCCGCCGCGCCATTACAAGTGCTGGTGCTGAACTCACAGGAATCCCGCCGTCATGTGTGGGAACGTGACTCTCATATAAAACAAACGCTGGCAAGGTTGAGCGGGCTTTTGCCACAGGTGCAGGAGCTGCACCTCCAGGGTTGTTACTTTGGTGAGCAAGGGCTAGCCGGGCTGTGGGCGCCGCCCCGAACAGCGCCGCCCCTCCGGCGGCTCGTCCTGTCTAATTGCACCAACCCCAAGCTGTGGGGTGCAGCCTTTGAGTCCCTAGCGCCCACGCTTGAAGAAATCAAAATATCAATTGACTACAAGGTAAAACCCTTTTGGGGCCTGTCAGATGCACTTGTGTTGCCCTTCGGACCGCGTGGCGTAGTTTGGCCACGCCTCAGGACGGTGTTGACGGATAGTGCCGCGCCCCCGGAAGCGCTGGCCCAGTTCTGCGAGGGCCTTGGCCACGAGTTCGTGGGCCTCCACACCGCCTGCACGCCCGCCCTGCAAACCTACGAGCTCGGTGTGTCTACGCGTGAAGAGGGCATGGACGAGTACCTTGGGCACGATAACAACTGCTTCTGGCAGCCAGGCCTCCTGGGCCGGCTGCACCAGCTCCTGTGCCCCCAAGGGGGCCCTGCGCCCGCGTTCCTCCGATTGAGTTTGTTCAATCTACACACCCGCGCCGAGCCCCGTGAAGATGACTTGGCCGCGTTGCGGTTGCTGCGTCCAGTGGCTATCTCGATACTAGACAGGGGGCCTTGCGTGGCGGGCGGTCGCGTCCAAAGCGGGAACCCCGGCCTTACTTTCTTTCGGCACTGCTGCACCGCGTTAGCCGGGCTCACAAAGCTGACGCTCTTGCTGGGCCGGCCCATGTCATACTTTACCTACGAAGGCAGATTGGATCCGCACGGTCCCAGGGCCGAGCAAGAAAGCGCACGCTTCAGGGCCTGGATTTGCGCGTACCAGCGCCTGTTTCAGACACTCACGTCTGCACGCGTCGTCGACCTCACCTTTAGTTCCGTCGACTTGAAGGAATATTTCCGATATTACTGGCACGACTTGCACGGCATGCTCGAATTACAGGACGTAGTTTGGCGCGGGCTATGCTCGCTGGCTGTCCCGCTTCGGCTGGCCCGCTTCTTTGTGCTGAGCCACAACGAGAAGCCCAGCCCGCGCCTGACGGTAGAGGCACTCATCGCCCGAACGCCAAGGTCGGGGCTGCAAGGCAGGTACGATCTTCTGCGCGTGTTCAAATCGCCACGCGGAGAGATCGCCTACTCCTTGAAGGACTACAAGGTTTGCCTGGACAAAAACGACGCCTGCGAGCTGGCCCACTATCTACGAACCCGGTTTGGCAGGCGACGCGACTCTCTCCCCCGTTTATCCGCCGAAGCATGGTTTTTTCTGCTTGGCTACTGCGTGCCAGATACAGTAGACTTTTGTAACGTCCAGACACCTTGGCGCTGGTTTGAACAGAACCCGAGCGAATACGAGACTCCGCTGCACGTGTGGCCTTACGCGCGGCCGTGGTTCGACCGCGAACCGCAGCGCCTCGCAATGCTGCACTACGCCGGACTTTTGCTGGGACAAATGAGAAGCTCCGCTCGAAACCGTGTTCGTGGCTTCGACAGCGTCGCAGCCAAGGCCAAGCTGGCACAGGCGCTGCTACTCCTACGCCGGGTCGATGAAGATGAAGAAGACCGTGCCGCTTTGCACGGCTTTGTTTTAGAACGGAGGACAGGCCCAGAAAACCTGGCTGGCTTATGCGTCGAGCTTGAAGAGGGCGTGGCCTCCGTTCTGGCACGAGACTACCACGATTCGGCCTGGGAGGCGCTGCTTGGCTCGGCCTGGCAACGGCTGGAGAACGCAGTATGCCAGGCCCCAACCAATTGAAACTCCGGCGGCCAGGCCGAGACGTAAATAAAAACACAAACCAAGCCAGAAGCAACGAAACTTCTCAGAAAAGCTGAATTGCTTGAATACAAACGCCAAATTTGTTTTATTGATTTTGTTTTTTTTTTCAAAACTTGCATCTCCGAAATGTCTGAACCTCACTAGCCAACGGAAACTGTCTATCCTCTTCCCTTTTTCTACTTGTGTTCTACTTGCGCTTCGGGCGATTCCTCGAGGTAATCGTCGTCGGTCATTGTGCCGTCGTAAAGGAGCCAGTGTTCTGCCTCGCTGAGCAATTCGGGGTGTAGCGGCAGGGCCGAGCTCAGCTTGGGGCAAAAAAGTTTGTACAGCCGCGCGCTGCCGTCATAATTTCTGGTGGTTTGGGTAGGGTCCAGGCGCGCTTGCAAGTTATCAACCGAGCCGCGGATCGTCACAATTTTCTTGAGCCAAGCCAACGTAGTCTGTCCGGTAAAGAGTTTCGTGTGGCCCAGGATGTAGGCGCGGACGTCCGGGGCTAGCCAAGGATCCAAGCAGCGTTGTGCGTGCAGGACGGTGACATCGGCGGCGGGTCGGCCAGAGCGACTACGGCGGTTGCGAAGTTCTAGGCGCACTTGCAGGAGATGGTGATAAGGACGCGTGTCAACCACCAGCCAGGGTGTGCCAATCTTCTCCTTGCCCTGGGCGGACGGCGACAGCTTTGCCCGGAACATTTCGAGTTTGAGCGAGTACTCCACCGGCTCATGGCGCTCGAACTTGGTATCTAGCTCCTGGCCCAAACCGCTCAGAATATCCGGCGGTAGCAGGCTGGCTTCCTGAGTACGGAAATCTGCCCGGAACTTCGGCAGCGCGGGGTGCGGCGGCGCGATTGATTGCACGTAGCGCGTAGCGTATTCCACATCCTGGCAATTGTCGATGTTTTTCTTGTTGTCGTGCGGATCCAAGCCCGTGTGCAAAAAGAAATCAACCCGCGCGACGTGAATCTTCACCTCGTCGCGCAGCCAGCGGAGGGTGTCGTCAGCGAGGAAGCTGATAACTTGCTGCTGGAGGTAGATTTGTAATTCTTCTGCCGGTATACCTTCGTACACCCGGCGGCGCGCGCGCAGCACCGTAACCGTCTGCTGACAGCTAGTCACGCGTAGCTCGACTTGCAGGTATTTTTCTTGGCGGCAGGAGGAGACGTGCAACTCGGCCACGCGGTCGGCGTCGTCGATGCCGTCGTTGAGTCTTTGGGTGAACACCTCGAGCGGGACGATTCTGTCCGGATCCCCGAACTTGTAGCCAGCAAACGCGACTTCCGGCAGGCCGGGCTTGGCCGCTTGACGACGGTCGAAGTCAGGTTCAGCCAGCTTGGCGCGCTTGGCTACGGGCGAGGAGGGTGAGATGTCGGCGTGCTTGGAGGGCATGGTGTGCGCGAAGGTTGGTTTGGCTATCGTGCTAGTACTAGAGAATAGACAAACAATAAAAAATTCTTGACAAAGTTTTAGTTTTGGCACTGAGAATTAAGAGAGGGAGAAAAAGGGGAGGGGGAAAGCCCAGGGGGGGGGCGCCCCCCCCCTTCCCCCTTGTCGAGACTCCGGCTAAACGAGTTTTGGCGGATTTTTTGGTACTTTCTTGATGGCGCAAAATATTGCGGCTTGACGGTCTGTGCATATGATATGGCCGAAAAAGGCAGCGGTCTCAGGTTTTTCCGGCAATACTGCCTTTTTTCTGCCATATCATTCCAGGCGCGTACATACGCAAATTTGGCGACAAGTTGGGGCAGAAAAAAGAAGAAAGAGAAAGAGAAAAATCTTCCTGCTCGAAAAAAAGGGAAGGGAGAACGAAGGGAAGCACGACTGTGGGTGGCGGTGGGTCCGCTGACAATCGCTCGGTGGGGTTGCTCGTCTGCGGTGCTGAAGGGAAGGTTGTACGCCATCGGGGGGGCTGCCTGCCGGAGGCCGCACTCTCAGGTCGGTCGAACGCTACGACCCAGCCCTGAACGCCTGGCACGCAGTAGCCAGCATGCCTGTCAGCATCACCTTGGCCGGGTGCGCCGTGGCCGAATGCGGTGAACAGATACGGTCGAAAAAGGCAGTACTCGAGGGGACTTCTGCAACGACTTGAACACGGATGCTCTATTCGAGTAACCTACCTGGTGCGAACTCTACCGCTTTTAATCAAGTCGTTTCTGCCCTAGCGCGCGCTGAGAGTTTGTCGTTGATTAAAAAGTTTTACAGCCCACTTTGAACGCACAGCCTAGACATGGAACAGCAGGCTAGCACCCGGTCGGAGCCGTCAGTGGTGACCAGCAACAAGTACTGCCACAACCAATCATGCCGCCGCGAAGACTGGCGCAACCGGCATGCTGAGCTCTGCCAGGTCTGCTCCGCGGCTTCCGGGAGATCAAGGAATTTGTGCTTCCAGTGTACAGAGAAAATTGGCTGGTTTTTGCCTTTATCGACCATATCACGCTTTACAAACCTATGTGCAAAAAAAGGAATCCCACCACCACAAAAATCGGGGTGGGGGTTTACGCCCCCCCCCACCCCTCACTGGCCCGGGCGGCGCGGTCACGTGCACTTGCCCCCTGACATTCCCTGCCCTTCTTTAAGTGTGATATGGTAGAAAAAGGCAGTACTCGAGGGGATTGTTGCAAAACGACTTGAACGATACGTTTTTGTTTGTGGCGAAGCCTTCGACCTTCGCGATGTTCAAAAGGAAGGGAAGGGGAAGGGAAGGGAGAGAGAGACCCCCGCCCTCAGAGAGGTGGGGCGGGGGGGGGTGCCTGCAACATTTTTTTGATTTTTGGCTTCTCTTTCTCCCCCCCTAGCCCTTGCTTTCTTTTCTTACACTAGTGCGTACATATGATTTGCACCCAGCGTGCGCGCCAAGCCAAGCCGTTGCAACCTTCCAAGCGAGCCTGTACGGAAGAGGCGTGGGCGCGGCGCGGCTTGGAAGCGTGGGAAGAGGTCTTTTTTTCACACGGCGCAGACTTGCTCTGCACGCAGGGCTGGTTAGCTCTGTGCCTGACCTCCCAGTACTGGCGCCGGCGGGCTGTTGCCTATGTGCGCCCACAGCTCTGGCTGAAGCGAGCCCTTTCTAGCAAAGCGGAACCACCCGCTTGGCAGCAACCGGCGGGACCGCCGCCCGAAGAGTGTCTGCCGCAGTTCAACACGTCAAGCTCAGCGTGTCTGCGTACGAGGAGGGCATGGGGCGGCTCTTCGGGCAAGACGACGACTTCTTCTGGCGGCCAGGCCTCCTGGTCCAGCTGCACCAGCTCCCGTGCCCGCTTGGGGGGCCTGCGCCCGCGTTCCTCCGGTTGCATCTTTCCAACCTCCAGACCCGCGCCGAGCCCGGTGAAGATGACCTGACCGCGCTGCGGCTGCTGCGTCCAGTGTCTGTCTCGATACTAGACAGGGGCCTTGCGTGGCGGGCGGCCGCGTCCAGAGCGGGCACCCTGGCCTTACCTTCTTTCGGCACTGCTGCACCGCGTTAGCCGGGCGCACAGAACTGACGCTCCTGCTGGGCCTGCCTCTCTCACATTTTACCTACGAAGGCAGATTGGACCCGCGCGGTCCCAGGGCCGAGCAAGAAAGCGCACGCCTCAGTGCCTGGACCCTTGCGTACCAGCGCTTGTTCCAGACACTCACGTCTGCACGCGTCGCCGGCCTCACCCTTAGTTCCGTCAACTTGCAGCAATATTTCCAATATTACTGGCACGACTTGCACGGGATGCTCAAATTACAGGACGTGGTTTGGCGTGGGCTGTGCTCGCTGGCTATCCCGCTTCTTTGTGCTGAGCCACAACGAGAAACCCAACCCGCGGCTGAAGGCAGAGGCACTCATAGCCCAAATACCGGCATCGAGCTTGCAGGGCAGTTACGATCTGCTGCGCGTGTTCAGGTCGCCACGCGGGGAGATCGCCTACTCCATGAAAAAATGCAAGTTCCGCCTGGAAAAAAGCGACGCCTGCGAGCTGGCTCGCTACCTGCAAATCTGGTCCGGCAGGCAGCGCGACGCCCCCACCCGTTTATCTGCCGAATCCCGGTTCTTTGTAGTTGGCTACTGCGTTTCGGATACAGTAGACTTTTGCGACGTTCAGAGATATTGGCGCTGGTATGAACAGACCTCGAGCGAATACGAGATTCCATTGCACGTGTGGCCGTACGCACGGCCGTGGTTTGATCGCGAACCGCAGCGCCTCGCGATGCTGCACTACACCAAACTTCTGCTGGGACAAATGGGAGCCTCCGCTCGAAACCGTGTTCGTGGCTTTGACAGGGCCTCGGCCAGGGCCAAGCTGTCGCAGGCGCTGCTACTGCTGCGCCGGGTCGATGAAGACGAAGAAGACCGCGCCTGCTCACACGGCTTGGTTTTAGAAAGGGGGATAGGCCGAAAAAACCTGGCTGGTTTATGCGTCGAGCTTGAAGAGGGCGTGGCCTCCGTTCTGGCACGAGACTACCACGATTCGGCCTGGGAGGCGCTGCTCGGCTCGGCCTGGCAACGGCTGGAGGACGCCGTGTGCAACCCAACATCGGGCGTCTAAATCTAACAAAAATCACTACCGCGCGCTGGGCCCCCCCTAAGTCACTTATTCACTGTCTAACTAATTGATTAAAAATCTTTAATACTGTTGCACAGGGATTTATGACAACCGAGCCCGTCTACCTTGGAACTATATGTTGATGCCCGATATTGTGAACGCAAGCTTCCGTGCCGCTGTCACTAGTCGGGAGTTTCCTAGGTAAGAGCAAAGTCTCCAGGTCCTGCTCCGGTAGAGTTTTGACGCAATAGGTCTCCCAAAGCCCTGCCGGAGGTTTCGTTCCTTGGTGTAGCGCGATGCCCAGTGGCACGGCAGCAGCTCCAGTTTGTCGGTTCTGAAACTCTGTCGCAGGTGATAACTGCCGCGTGTGTTTCAGTCTTTGCTAACCACCATCGCGCCATCATGTCACGGAGGTCTTGCCAGAAATTCTCGGTTGCCTCGGCCTTGAAAAACTTGTAAATAATTTCTCGAGCTTGCTCTATCGTGACCAGGTAGGGAAAGGGGGATGACAAATTTGAAGGAGAAGGGCGGGGGGCGGGAGGGGGGGCGCGGGGAGAGACAAAAAAGAGAGGATGGGAAACCAATCAGAAGTCAGACGCACGTTTGGATTTGGGATAAAAATTGGGCAAGCCTAGCCGGGCACTTCATGCCAGGCTGGTTTGCCCACGACCAGACAGAGGTGCCAGACGAATTGTCGTGCCCTCTTTGCCTCGGCATAGTACGTGAGGCGGTAGCGCACGACTGCGGGCAGTGTTTCTGCGAGGACTGCTTCTCGAAAGCGCTGGCATGCGATGCCCGCACTGCCGCCAAGAGAGCGCACGGGGCGACCCCTGCCACCGCACCAGGCGCGAAGTGCTGAACCTCCGGCTGCGTGTCTGTCTGTCAGCTGCCTGCCCGGCAGTGATCAGGCTAGGCGACTTCTCTGCTCACACGCGCGCCTGCGAGCACGTGGTGCGCAGCAGCGCGGAGGAGGGGCACGCACGCAGCCAGCGAAAGCTGGGCCTGCAGCTGCTGGAGCGCAACCAGACCGACGAGGGCCTGGCGTGGCTGCGGAGGGCTGCCGCGCAGGGTGACAGAAAGGCGCAGTTTACCTTGTTTCACAACGTGGAAGACGACGCCGAGGCTGAACGCTTCCGCTTGGCGGCCTTGACAGTAGGGTACGCAGAGGCTAGGCTGAATGAGGCCCAGGGTCTGTGCTACGAAGAGTGGTCCGAAGCCAAGCGCGGCTTCAGATTGCTGTTGCAAGCCCTAGCACACACGGGCCAGGAGTGTTGCGAGGCGGCCCCCTGTCCCGTGGTAGACCTAGCCCGCGACCGGTGGCGTAGTAAACTAGAATTCTTTGATGAGAACTATTTCTACGGGTCTGACCGCGTGCGCTCGTTATGTTTCGACGCGCAATTTCGATGCTTACGGTTTCGCGCAAAGACACTCGGTTGCGCGCAGAGTGGCAGTCGAAACTAGCGCACAAACTGCTGCGCATGGCCTACCTTTGCAGGTACGGCGCCTCGCCCGCTCGACGGGCTAGGCAAGCCCGCGCGTTTGAGGCCGAGCCCACAGAGCTTTTGCTGCAGCTGCCTCAAGCCCGCGCGTTGGAGGCCGAAGCCGCAGAGCTCTTGCTGCAGCTGCCTCAGCCGAACTCTGTCGACCTGTACCAGCTAGGCGTGTGCTGGTTGCTAGGACGCGGCGTGGCTCGGAACCACGCGCGGGGTGTTGCGGCACTAGAGCGGGCGACCGCCTGCGCCTGGCCCATCACGACTAAGCGCCTGGCCGCGTACAGGCTCGGTTGTTTGTACATGTCGGGGGGTGCCGCGCTGCCGATTGACAAGCGTCGGGCCTGGTCTCTGTTTGTGTCTACGACGACGGAGAAGCCCCGCGCAAGCCCGCCCCCCGCAGGCTTGCCGGACGACCTGCAGCGGCTCTGGTCTCTGTTCTTGTCTACGATGATGACGGAAGCAGAGGAGGAGGAGGAAGAGGAGGAGGAGGAGCCCGGCGCGGGCCTTTTTGGTTACTGGCACAAGCGCATTGGCCCCCTCGGCGAATGGAAAAATGCGGACAGCTGGCTCCACTTTGGGTCAGGACCGTACAACTCTAGCGATTTCCTCGCGGTTGCTCTGTTCGAGCTTGGCCGGCTGTGCGTGGCGCCCTGGCGGCACAAGCTACGCGGCGGAGGGGGCGTACCTCCAGACGAGGGGCCGTGGTGTTCGCTCGAAGGTCTGGATATCGTGTTGCTGTTCTTGCTAGCGACTACGCTGGACGAGGATGAGTTTTGCTACAATAATGACAACAACTATTTCTCGAGCAAACACTACGACCCCTTGACTTGCCCGTACACGGCGGTGAAGGACAACAAAGTTTCGGAAGATATGTTCAAATGGCGAGAATTACAGATAAGGCAGCTGAGTTGCGCGGGCCCCAGCTGCGAGCTGTGCGGAGGGGCCGCCGGCCCGGGGAGAAAGTGCAATAAGGCGGCCCTCCTGGCTAGAGCGGAGCAAGAGCACAACCCCGCCAGCCGCGCGGTATCGGGCTGGCGACAGGGCTCCTGTCGGAACTCTTCAAACCTTACGACAGACGAAGCAAAACGCGCAAAAGCGCAGTGCGAGCGCCTGGCAGCCTCCGGCGATGCGTACGCCCAAGGCATCCTGGGGCTCTACGTGTGCAAGGCCGGGGCCGACAAACTCCGTTGGCTGCGCTTGTCCGCGCGCGGCGAGAAACACTGCTTGCGTTGGAAGGTGCTCTTGCAACTAAGCCTAGACCTGTGGATATCGCAAGCGCCCCGCGCTGCTGCCCAGACAGAACGCACCTTGCTGGAGCTGGAAGCGATGCAATGCTTTGAGCAAGTAGCAAGCGAACGCACACAGCTGGCCCGGGACAGCCTGGGCAGCCCGCGCACCATCTAAGTAAGACAAACAGAAATGAACGATAACCATTGTCAATTTTTTCTTTGTTGAAATTAATAAAGAACCCGTGCTTTGCAGCTTGCAACTGGCGATCTGATTAAATGGGTGTTGAAGGAGGACGCAAAAGCTTGGGTAGTGTGGATCCCCCGGCAGAGTTATGTAGGCACGAGAGACGGCGGCCCGCCGACCTTGCGTGTTTGAGGACGAGCCTTTGCGTGCGCGCGAGGCGGCCGTGTTGATTGTGCAGCAGCGGGAGCTGCAGCAGTGGGAGCTGGCCGAGCTGTGCGACAGCAGGGCTGCGTGCCTGCCAGCGCTGGTGGTTTGTGACGACGTCGACCTCATGTTAGAATAGGGCAAAACGTGGACGCGGCCATCAATGGCTGGAGGCTGGAGGAGAACAACCGGGCGTTGTTGCTGCTTTGCTCTGTGCCCCCAAGGCTGCTGCTGACCGTAACTTTCCTGATGAGCCCCGGGGGGGGGGGGGGTGAAGTGTGTCGCCGCCCAGGAAGTAGAGAGGCGGAGGGGCAGACCGAAGTGGAGCTGCACTCGTACACGTACGTACCGCCGTGCCACCAGAGGGGCCTGTTCGGTTCTTTTTATTATTAAAATATGTTTTAATAGCTCGACAAAGTCTTAGACAACATAAAAAAATTTTAATCAAATGAGGACACAACGCTATTAAGAAGACGGTTTACAGAAAATTCAAACTCACAATAAATCCCATAAATTTTCATGTCAGCCGATGATCGCCTGCGACCCGGCTTGTGACAATGCCGTCGTAACCCGTGCCGTCGCCTCCCAGCAGCACAGAGCAGCTCCTTGGAGCGCTGAAAACACCAAAAAAAAGGGGGCGCTGGAGCAGCCCTTGTGGCGGCCGGAGCAGGTCCTCCTCGGAAGCGCGTGCGGGAGAGCGGAAAGAGACCCCCAGCTCCAGCCGCCCAAGGGCTGCTCCAGCGCCCCCTTTTCTTGGTGTTTTTAGCGCTCCAAATCATACAGCCATTTTTCAGATTTTTTTTTCTCCGTGCACTTTTTTTCGGGGAAGGGAACTCCCCGGGGGAAAAAACTCCCCCGGGGAAAGAGAACTCCCCCGGGGGAAACAACTTCCCCCGGGGGGGGGTGGGGGGAGGAAATCCCCGGGGGTCTTTTCTCCAAAAAAAAAGTGCACGGAGAAAAAAAAATCTGAAAAATGGTTGTATGATTTGGAGCGCTGAAAACACAAAGAAAAAGGGGCGCTGGAGCAGCCCTTGGGGCGGCCGGAGCAGGTCCTCCTCGGAAGCGCGTGCGGGAGAGCAGAAGAGACCCCAGCTCCAGCCGCCCAAGGGCCGCTCCAGCGCCCCTTTTTCTTGGTGTTTTTAGCGCTCCAAATCATACAGCCATTTTTCAGATTTTTTTTTCTCCGTGCACTTTTTTTTCGGGGAAGGGAACTCCCCGGGGGAAAAAAACTCCCCCGGGGGAAGAGAACTCCCCCGGGGGAAACAACTTCCCCCCCGGGGGGGGGTGGGGGGAGGAAAATCCCCGGGGGGTCTTTTCTCCAGAAAAAGTGCACGGAGAAAAAAAAATCTGAAAAATGGCTGTATGATTTGGAGCGCTAAAAACACCAAGAAAAAGGGGCGCTGGAGCAGCCCTTGGGCGGCTGGAGCTGGGGTCTCTTTCTGCTCTCCCGCACGCGCTTCCAAGGAGGACCTGCTCCGGCCGCCCCAAGAGCTGGTCCAGCGATTTTTTTTGTTCTTAAAGTTTGAGGGAGATACTAATAGTTGATTCAATTTATCTTGAGCAAGGTGCAACCCTGGACATCTAGATACTTGATAATATTGCATTCATGTTAAAACTCACTTTCAATGCGAAACATCTTGTTGTTTTGGAGATAGAAATATTTTTAAAGGAATCCTACATACTCTCCGGATGAACCGACGATCGTACCACTGCTAGAACATTGCATGGGTTTTGTACACAAAAATAAACAAACTAACAGAAAAAATACAAGTGTGAGTTTAGCACGAGAACAGTGAAACACTTGTACGCCTTTGCCGCCAAAGTGAGAGATGAGTTTTATTAAAGTTTTGTTGCTTTTCACACACTGAATTCAGCCCTACTTCTGGTCTTTGAGTCACGGCGAAGGTACTATGTCGGGGGCAAGGAATTCCGCCAAAAAGACATACTTTTTAATTAGTAATGCTTTGGGTCTTTTTGGTCCCTGTGTCTTCTAGAGGAGAGCTGTTTCCAGTAGCCTCATAGGTTGCTACAGCACCCGATACCACCCCCGCACCCCCCCCGCCCCCCCTTTTTTGTTATCAACTCTTCAAATCAAAAAAGCCTTGTTTATTTTTTTTCCGTGCGCACAGTTTGGAGAGAGGACTTTGCTAGGGGAAGGGGAGGGGAAGAGCGCCCCCTCCCCTTTCCTCTCCCCTTTTTCTCATGAAGCCTTTGTCTCCCCCCCCCCCGGCCCCCCCCCCCCCGTCCCGGAAACGTGTACAGAAAAAGAAAAACTGAACAGCTTTTCTCTGCGTAATAGTATTACTGTTACGTAGGATACGTACACACTTTTCCCCCACCTTTGCTAAAGTTTGGAAACACCAAGTGAACAGTATCTCCAAAAAATAACTACATTTGCAAGGCCGATGAAGGTTCCGATAAAGGCACCTGTTCGATGCGAGGTGCTACTGCCAGCCCCAGCAGGCCCTCGACGCGATCCTTCTTTCGTTGATGTTTCTTTTCTTTGCGACGTCTTGAACGTTCCTTCTCTTCTCGCCTACGAAGCCTTTTCTTTTTACGACGCTCGTCTTGTACGGATGTCGGCGATTTCAATATAGTTTCCTCTGTCGTATCTTCTCTTAATTTTCTTTTCAACTTTCTCTTCCTGTTATGAGGCAGAGCCTCGCCAGTATCCTGTGAATACAGCTCAGCCGCGGTATATGGGAAAAGAATGCCTTTTGCTTGGGGCCCGGCTCTCCCAAGTGCTGAGTACATACTAATTTGGATCTTGTTTGTGAGGTTCAGCCGCGGGAAACGTTGTTTCATACTAGCCCAGAACTTCTCTTCGCCCGTATTTCCTACTTCTCCTCTAGCAAGGCCAAGGAAGCTTTCGAAACTAGCAATGATATTACTGTGTCGGATTGCATAAAAGCCCTTATTTTTTCCCATCTTAATGGGGAAAACATGGGGGACCTCTGTTTCACTCGTTGTTTCCAAACTTGGAAGTGTCTCCTGCGTTACAACCAGCCTGCAGAACTCTGGCACATACCTAACGACTGCATTCTCTTGCTCGGCCGCTGATGGCAGGGGATCTAGTGTCTCCGGTTGGTAGGTCTGCAGGTAGCGTACGAAATCTTCAGCTGAAGGCACGTTGATAGGAGGTTCCACTGCTGATGCGGTCGCCGCAAGACGCAAAGTTGTAGCCGTCACACCTTTCGCGCGCAGCTGTGTCGCTGTCCACGGCGTTTGACCCTGCTGGTCGGGCAACAATAATACGTGGCTCCTATTGCGTAACAGAATTGGCGTTTCAGTATTGTTTTTGCGGCCAGAGAATTTTCGAGCTTGGTTAGCAAGACAACGGAACAGGTTTTTCCACTGGATAGTGTCATCTGCTCGTCGCGGACATCCATCCAGGACAGCGATTTTGCACGCCTGGAGCTCTTCAAGTTTGTTTCTTAACTTGTGTTCGTAAACATCCCGAAAAATCACAATGTGCTCATTACCCAGAACTTGGAAAAAGGCCATGAGAACCTGGCGCAGCAGCAATGACAGCTGTCCCTCCAAGCAAACCCACAGCTGCGATCCAGGCTCCTGTGGGCAATGCATATTGCGTGCAAGCCAATTTAAAAAACGTTCTCCGTCCTGCTGTTGAAAACAGGCTCGAATCAAGGTGCTCCACTCGGGAAGCTGCTGCGCGGATGGCTGCGTGACTCTTTGTGAAATGCTAGGCGTTGATTTCGCAGGGAAAAGAAAACTCTCTATCTCTTGGTCGCGTACGGGCCTGGTGCATTTTTTTTCCCAGATCTTGAACACGTTCTGTTCTTTTTTCGTGTAATCCGACGCCCACTTTCGGGGGACTAGCTCTACGCCGCCGTGCTCGTATTCGCTGCGTAACTGCTGTACCTTGAGGACTCGTGTTTGTTCAACTTTGGCAGGGGCGCCATCCAGCAGTTGTCTGGGCAGAACTACCCTCACTACCGCGTGAGCATCTGTCCGGGCGCGCCACCAACGTGCCATCACATCGCGAAGGTCGAGCCAGAAGTACTTGGTTGGCGCGATGCAAAAAAAGGCTTTGATCTTATCCTTGCAGCTCTGAATTTCGATCAGTGGCTTTTCCCTAATCGACAGCGCAAAACGCTGCATGCGGACGCTTAGTTGCATGGGCCTAATGCTGAATGCGCCCTGGGTGGGCCACATTTCTTTCCATGCAAGTTTGGACAGCAGAGAGGTAGTCGGAGCTTGGCGGCTGCGTTCTAGGAGCTGCTGCTGGTGCTTGGGATTCAGCCCGTGCATCAAACCCAAGAGCTGTTTGAAGTGAAAGCCAGGGTCAATGTTTATCCTGAAAATCTCAAGGCTTATCTTGGCAGCATCTGGCCCTTCCAGATACTCCACAACGTGCCACAAGCTGTCAAGGTAAAAAAAGCTGCGCTCGGCGCCTAGCCCCGCAAGATTGAGGACGTACGTGTAATACAAAAAAGCGATTTTGAGGTCACTATTGCACACGCCCTGGCCCGCAGATACGCAGCAGGCTACGAGGTGCAAAGCCTCTGCGTGCCAAAGTGCTGGCTTACGACGCAGTAGCTCCATTGCAAGCTTTTCATTTTCCTCATTCGGGCCTTTCTCAAGTAAGCCCTTGGCCTGGGCAAGTTCGAGGGCCCCAAGGTCGCGGAGCTCTCGGGGCCTAGACTGCAGGGCTCCCCACAAGCGTCTTTCTTCTTCTTCAAGGACAAGCCTGGTGGGCTCCAAGCTGAGCTCTGCGCCGCGGGCCGAGACGCTCTTCTTGTCCAGGGTCAAAGAAGAGGCTTGGTTCGACTTCGCCTTCAGCTCATTCCACAAATTTTGGAACCACGAAGCTCCGTTAGAGAGACACTTGGGGAACGAATTTGGGTTTGTTTTCCAGCTGGGGTCCCCGCGTTCTACAAGTTTCGACAACACATCCAAATGCCAGGAGTTAGCTGGACTAAGTGGAAGAGAGGCCTGAACAGCCGACGCCCAGTACAATTGAGCGAAATCGAGGTCACGGTCACCGCCGGGGACGCCCTTCCTTGACTCCAAACAATTTCCAAGAAGGTATAAAGCCTCTCCGCAGAAGACCACCGGTTCCGCCAGGAGCATTTCGACTGCCTTGTCGTAACGCCTTTCTGCAAGCGCTTGTTTGGCGTTTTCAAGCAGTACCAGCGCTTTAGCAGGCAAGGGCTTGGGCTTGGCATTCGACAACCACTCCAGCCTTTCTGCCTCGATTCGCACCATGGTTTCTTTGTAAGATCGCGAAGGCTTTTTCAAAGCCTGGCTGTACTGTTTGCCGAAGATGTAGTCAAGCAATCTAGGCTTCTGCTCGTCCGGAAGCCCCGTCTCTTCGTATGCGCGCTTGCAAAATTCCTCGACGGCCAGAGGTTGTGTGCAATCCATCATGCAAAGGTACAAGTGTTTATCAGCAACAACCAGCTACTTTCTTGTTTTATATTCCTAAGAGAGCCAGGTTTTTGTCTTAGCCCGCAATTTGACCTTTACTCCGCCCCTCTTTCCTCTCCCCCCCCCCTCCTCCCCTTCCCCCCCTCTTTCCTCCCCCCGAGTTTGTTCTCTACAAAACCTCCCGGTGTTCTTTTGACCCGGGGGGTGCCCCCACCCCCGGCGCCCTTCCTTTCTTGGGGGCGGGAGGGGGGTTTGTGAGTGCGAGAGGAGAAAATACGCAAATGTCTTGATCGAATCCCTTTTGCGAGTAAACCACGAGGCTTCTTATTGTGCCGAGCGTAAGGTGTAATCGAGCATTAATAAAAGACTTTTTTTTTTAATTTCGTATTCAATCGACCGGCCCCTCGCCACCGTCCAAGTTATTAAGGCAGATCGGTTTGAAATCTTAGAGAGGCAAACCCCTCCAGAGACCGGCCGGCAGCTAGAAGAGAGAAAGGGCAGCACGCGGCACATCCCCCTCCCTCCTCAGAGCGGGGGCAAAGCCCCCCGAGCCCCCCTTTCAGCCCGCGCCAGCGGGCTGTAGCAGTCTCAAGAGGATGTTTCGACTGGCGTTCATGTCGCGCCCGTGCTGGAGCGCGCACCACTCACAACTATACGTCTTGGCGGCTTTGATGTCCCTCCAGCCCGCTGGCGCGGGCTGGAAGGCCTGTGCGAGGGGAGAGAGAGGGGGGGGGGGGCGCGGGGGGGGGCACGCCCCCCGGCGCCAGCGGTTGCGCTTCTTGCTGCTGTCCTTAGCCAGTAGCCCAGCCTTGCTTAGCAGATTGTCGATGTGTTTCTGCAGACGGTACACGCGTGCAATAGACCCGCGGCCCCATTCGGTTATCGCGCCCGAGTCCGCGTGGTACATGGTCAGAAAGCTCCTTACGCCCGGGTCGATGCTCACTGCACGCTTGGAGTCCAGCCCGCTGCCGCGGGCTGAAAGGGTAGCAAGGGGGGGGCGCGGGGGGCTTGCCCCCCGGGTCCCAGAAAGCCCGCAAAGAAGCCCCGCCTGCAACCCCAGACCGTGTGCGAGATCGCGATCGTAGACCTGCGCTCCTCCCACTTGCGGAAGTTGACTCTCTTCCAGTGAAAGAACTTGCCCTTCTGGCTAAGATTTGAGATGGCGGAGGCCCGCGCCGCTTGCAAGTCCCGGATGGCCACTTCACGGATGTCGTAGGGCACGCTGAGAAGCCACGGCCTGGCTCGCACAAATTCGCTATCTTGTTTCACAAACCGCAGGCGCAGAGTATCTAGATCAAATTCGCCCAAGCAGCGCATTCTACCGCCCATCTCGGCCCTTCTTTGCTCTCGGCGCTCCTTTTGTTCTTGACGCTCTCTGGCTTTCCTAGCCTTGATCTCCTCGGGCGTCTCCTCCTTCTCCTGCTCGTCCTTCTGCTCCTCCGGCTTCTCCTCTTTTTTTTGTCGCTTGTGCTTGGCGGGATTTTCCTCCTTTTTGTCTTGGCGCTGTCTCTTTTTACCAGCCCGCTGACGCGGGCTGGAGAGAAGCACGCTGGGCTTTAAGGGGGGGCGCGGGGGGCATGCCCCCCGGCAGCCAAGCTCGTCTAGCTTCCTTATCCTTGTTCTTTGGGTAGATCCTGCACGTGAGTGTCTTGAGCGGGGGCGTCTTGCCCGCCTTCTTGTTTAGGCTGAATTTCTTCTTCTTGGGCAGCTTGTTCTGGGTCTCGTCTGCTTTGGCTGCGTTACGTCGCGCGTTGACCTGAGTTGAGGGCAGCAGTGCAAGTCGCGATTGCCAGGACGTCTCCTGTGGGCCTTGCTCGGTTGTCGGCTCGTACCAGCCCGCTGGCGCGGGCTGAAAGGGGGGCTCGGGGGGCCTTGCCCCCCGGACTCAGTCCAGAACGGCGCATAAGCTTTCGGCGGGGGGTCTGGAGGTGGCTGTGCGGGCTTGAACTTTTTCTCTCGGGTCTTCTCTTCTCGTGGAGAACCCGCCGGCGTGGGCTGAAGGAGGGCGGTTCGGGGGGGCCGTCCTTTCTTGTCCCAGAGAGTGCACCGCCTCATTGGAGAAGTCACTCGTCTGATGGCTTAGATGGAGCTTGTAGTGGAAACAGCACCCATAAAGCCAAAGGCAGGCCCATGCTTGTACCTGGTCAAAAGGTCAACAGGTTAAATTTGTGGGTTTAGAGGGAGAGCAAAAATAAGCAAACTTTCTTTTTGAAAACCCGCAAGGGGGGGGGGCGCCCCCCCCGTTTTCGCCCTCTCCCGTCCCCCCCCCCGGTCTCTTCCAAGGGGAAGGTTGCCCGAAAAAACTTTTTTGATCGGAGAACACAATTTTAGCGCACGTTCCTCTTCCCCGGGAAATACACGCACATACACATTTGGCGATAAATTCTACGTAAGAAAGAAGATCCCCGGGGGTTCTTTCTCCAAAAAACAAAGGTGCACGGAGAAAAGAAAATCTGAAAAATGGTTGTATGATTTGGAGCGCTAAAAACACCAAGAAAAAGGAGCGCTGGAGCAGCCCTTGGGACGGCCGGAGCAGGTCCTCTTTGGAAGCGCGTGCGGGGAGCAGAAGAGACCCCAGCTCCAGCCGCCCCAAGGGCTGCCCCAGCGCCCTTTTTCTTGGTGTTTTTAGCGCTCCAAATCATACGACCAGTTTTCAGATTTTTTTTTTCTCCGTGCACTTTTCTTCCGATGAAAAAACTTCCTCGGGGGAAGGGAGCTCCCCCGGGGGGAAACAACTCCCCGGGGGAAGGGAGCTCCCCGGGGGGGGACAACTCCCTGGGGGGGAGGGAAAAAGGAAGATCCCCGGGTGTTCTTTCTCCAAAAAACAAAAGTGCACGGAGAAAAAAAAATCTGAAAAATGGTTGTATGATTTGGAGCGCTAAAAACACCAAGAAAAAGGAGCGCTGGAGCAGCCCTTGGGACGGCCGGAGCAGGTCCTCTTTGGAAGCGCGTGCGGGAGCAGAAGAGACCCCAGCTCCAGCCGCCCCAAGGGCTGCCCAGCGCCCTTTTTCTTGGTGTTTTTAGCGCTCCAAATCATACGACCAGTTTTCAGATTTTTTTTTCTCCGTGCACTTTTTTTCGATGAAAAAACTTCCTCGGGGAAGGGAGCTCCCCGGGGGAAACAACTCCCCGGGGGAAGGGAGCTCCCCGGGGGGGACAACTCCCGGGGGGGGGGAAAGGAAGATCCCCGGGGTTCTTTCTCCAAAAAACAAAAGTGCACGGAGAAAAAAAAATCTGAAAAATGGTTGTATGATTTGGAGCGCTAAAAACACCAAGAAAAAGGGGTGCTGGAGCAGGCCTTGGGACGGCCGCAGCGGGGGGTCTCTTCTGCTTCCTCATACGCGCTTTCAAGAAGAAGGACCTGCTCCAGCCGCCCCAAGGGCTGCTCCAGCAATCCTTTTTGTTCTTAAAGTTTGAGGGAGATACTAATAGTTGATTCATTTTATCTTGAGCGAGGTGCAACCCTGGACATCTAGATACTTGATATTATTTCATTCATGTTAAAACTCACTTTCAATGCGAAACATCTTATTGTTTTGGAGATAGAAATATTTTAAAAGAATCCTAGGAACCGACGATCGTACCACTGCTAGAACATTGCATGGGTTTGTACACAAAAATAAACAAACTAACAGCCCGGAGCGTAATAGTTTTACCGGTCCGGATTGACCCTGCAACAAGTCCGAATCTAGATTTTAATAACATCCAAGAATGCTAGCCTACTATTCTTCTGCGTTTAGCACTAGGCTCAGCTTTTAGCGCCGAGGCCTGCTCACGAAGTGCTTCTCTCACGCGCATCAAAGCAAAACCCAGCAAGTTGAGCCCCTTCCATTCCTTCATGTTGGTAGCACGCGGATCAGAAGACGACAGACCTATCCCCCAGATCCGGTCGTAGGGGGACGCCTCTGCTAACACCTTGTTGCCTGTGCCCTCGAGGGCGTCGTGCAGCTTGGGGTTTTGGTGGAACTTATGCAGGTTCCCTTGGTACACAATCTCCTCACGATGCTCTTCCCAGAAGGCAGGGTCAAAGCCCCGCACATTCCGTCCCAGCTTCTTTTGTTTCTTGGGGTCCTGGGTAGCCAGAATTGCTCGACGGTACTTTGCATCTCCGAACAAGCGAGCCTTCTCGGCCATCATCCACTGCTCTGCACAGGTATACCTAAGACCATCCACAGTAAACGGAGACTTGTGCCACTGTGACCCCCAGTTAGACTTGCCCCAGAAAAAGACGAAGCCTTCTGCGGGAGAGCCCAAGGCTCGTTTCGTATCTACGAGATTTTGTTGGCTAGGGGACTTCTTCATTGTTGGTTGCGAAGGAGATTTTGGTAAAAAGGAAGCTACTTTTCTCTTTTTTATTACATTTAGTCATAAAAGGAGGTCGTTGGCGCCAGGGTTTTTGCTTCTTCAGGCTAGCAGGGGCGGGGTGGTCCCCCCCCCCCTTCGGCCCTTTGTTTGTGGTAAAGTAAAGAGAAATAGAGAAGAAAAAACCAAGCAATGCTAACCAGAAAGAAAAGAAAACTAGCTGACAACACCCCCAAGGCCAGTGACACTCGGGGGCTCGACGATTGCGAGGACGACAGCAAGACAAAGCAAGCGGTCGCCACTGTTGTCGTGAACAAGCCCGCTGTCGAGCTGTACCAGACCCTGTTGGCCACGGCGTCGAAGCTGTGCCAGCTGCAGGACGGACACTTTGGGGATGGAATGGCCGAGGAATCAACTACTTTCCTCCTACAACAACTAACCCCGGCCGGCGGATTTAACCTTCGGCTGGTAGGCACGCGTACCAAGTGGCAAGAACTACCCCGCGCAGTTGCGGCGGCCCAGCAGCAGCTCACATCCGCCATTGACAAGCGCAAGCAAGACGTGCTAGCTCTGGAGGCCAAGAGCGCGTCGCTGTGTCTGCGCATGGAACAAAGCTCCGAGCAAGAGCAGAAGGAGCTCAGCGACGAACTCTACTGCATCCGCCAAATGATCGGGAGGCACAAGGCAGAGCTGCAGGAACTGCTGGGCCGGGAGACGCTGGAGGTGGAGGCCGGCGTAGAACGCGAACAATGTGTCGTCGAGCTCTCCGTTCTGCGCAATTCTTGGAGCTCCAGGGAAAAGACGCGAGGCTTGATCCGGCAGGCTTGTCTGTACGTGTTTGGCGGCTGTTGCGCGGGCGGCGCGGACCCTTACCAACGCCTTGGTCACACGTTCTGCTACGACGCCAAGCAAAACAGCTGGACACGACTCGGCGAGCTTCACAGGCCCCGCGCGCACCCCGCTGGCTTGGCCGTGGGCAAATACCTGTACGCCATGGGGGGAGTTGACGCCGGGAGCCGCTTGAGAGACGTCGAGCGCCTAGACATATCCCGGCAGGACGCGCGGTGGGAGCGATTGCCGGCTCTGGCGCAGGCCTGCGTAGGCGCCCTGGCCCTGACGCTCGGCAATAACATCTACCTGCTCGGCGGGTCGGGCGACATCCACCATCTAGCCCGCGTCGCGGTGTTGGACACGACTACCAAGGTCTGGTCCGAGTCGGTACCTATGTCCAGGGCACGGAGTTATCCCGGCGGGGGTGTGCTGGGGGGCCGGCTCTACGTCTTTGGTGGCAGGAGCGACGAAGACGAACCCCTCGCCTGCGCGGAAAGTTGCAGCCCCGGAGGCTCGTGGTCCGCGGTGGCACGCTTGAGGGTTGCGAGGTGGGGTTGTTCGGCGGCCGTGCTGAACAACAGGCTGTATGCCATCGGCGGCCTGAACGCTCTCGACCAGGTCCTAACCTCCGTCGAGCGCTATGACCCGGCCATGAACGTCTGGGAGGAAGTCGCGCCGCTGCGTCAGGGGCGCGAGGACTCGGCCGCGGCCGTCCTGAACGGGGAACTGTACGTGCTGGGGGGCTCCAGCTGCGAAGGTAAAGCGCTCGCAAGCGTAGAGCGCTACGACGAGAACCATAATGTCTGGCAACACGTCACTGACTTGCCTATGAAAATAAGCCGGGCGGCCTGTGCCGTAGCGGGCTGACACCCAATCGACCTTCTTTTGTTTCTCTAATTTATTAAAAAAAAATACTCAAAGCGTTGGAAATTTGATACAGAGAGAGTTTGCCGACCAGGGTGCTCTTCCGTCCGAAATCTTAACAACAACTTTTGAGGGTAACCCCTCTCCAGCCTGCGCGAGCCGACGGGGTTTTTCAGACGAGAATCGGGCCGCGTACATATACCGGCCGTTCCCACGTTCCAAAAAAAGGGGGCCGGTAGTTTTTCCGGGGAAACACAAACAGACAAATTGGCGACAAGTTTCATGCAAGAAACGGGAAAGAGAAAAAGTCCAGTTCGAAAAGGAATGTATCAGAAAAGCGCCGGGGGAGGGTAAATGGGGGGGGGGCGCCCCGGCATGGGGTCAGCGGCATCTTCTTAGTTTTTTCTTTAGTTCTGCCCACTGCCCTTTGAGGCCGCTGCAAAAATGCAGGGGGGTGAGGCACCCCCCCCCCTACTCTCTTTTACACTTTGTCTTTTTTCTCCGGGGTTGCTGCTGCCGCTTCATTATTTCTGTTTGTTGGTAGCCTGCCGAGCTAGCAGGCCTGCGGCAGCATGCCTTTGGCTGAGCTTCCTTTGGATTTGCTGCAAGAGGTGCTGGCATGGGCGCTGACGGCAAAGGACTTGCATAGTTTAGCCTTGATTAACAGAGAACATCTCCGCGCTCTGGACGTCGTGGTGCGTAGAAGGTACGCAGAGGCTGCTGGCGTGCTCGGGGCGGGGTGTAGTTTGGTCTTGAGCAAAATACGCATGTTGGATGAGTACCAGCCCGCGGATTGCAGCTCGTACGAGCCCCTGCCCCTGCCTCCGCTGTGGCTACTAGCGTCGCGAGCTTCCGATCAAGAGTGGGAAGGCATCACGGAGAGCAACATTTTCTTAGAGAACTTGGACTCAGTTCTCAAGTCGGAATGTCCGGGGCTGGGACCACCGGGCCTGCCCCAACGGAGCTGCCCAGCGCCCAGGTGGGCCCCGTTCCTGTCGGTGCGCGTGGATGGACGCACCGCCAACAAAAAAGCGGTGATTGTCAAGCTCGGCTTCGAGCACTGCAGCTTAGCAGATGCTAAGACCGTCCAGGCTAAGACCGTCCAGGCCAAGACCGTCCGGCCCAAGGGTGTGGTCGTTTTGACGGCGGTCAGGCGCTTGCGAGACCCTGTGGACGGAGCAGCGCGGGAATGCGCCAAGAGCTACATCAGACATTGTGTGCGGACATTCTGCAGTTATGGTACTCTGCGCTGGCTAGTTGACCAAGTGGGCATTCACGAGCTCACGCGCAAAAAAAAGTGGGAGGCTGCAGTTTACCTCGACAGCTTCCCTGGCCCAACCCAGCCCGGATCTTTCTGCTACTCAACCACACCTCGACACCCGTCTCTGCAGCCGGTTGAGCATTAGGCCTTGATCTTTAATAAAACCCTACTTTACTTTTAAGGGATTCAAATTGGATTGGAATCCTGCAGGGCAAGCCCCAGCCCCCAGCCCCTTTATGTGCAAAACGCCTGCCGAGTTAGCGTCAAGCGTACTTCCGACACCTCGGCGTAGTTAAATCCAGAATTGCAGGTAGTACTACACTGGCGGTACATTTGTTTGACAATTATCCTAAAATAACGATAGTAGCCGGTAGAAGCAGGTATCGTTTGGCAAGTGCTGGGGGCTGTCCAGGCCCAGGCGCTAGCAGGATTCCAAAGGGGTGTCCAGGCGGCCGCCACGCCATCCCACGCGGCGATCGCTAGTATCGCAGGTGCCCACCATGATGATCCGGCGGGGCCTGCGCACACGGTTGCACCCTCCAATTTAGCCATCACGCCCGTTGGCATCGTACTAGCCATTTGCACAAGCAAGTATTCGCCGTATATCAACTGAGGTAGCCCTACATCCGTGGTTGCGGCGGCTGAATTGGCATCGAAATAGCAGGTTGTGCACGTAGTAGTGGTG
>WBZZ01006647.1:100000-196473 GCA_019918135.1 Paulinella micropora | reverse complement strand
AACTAAACACATAAAGCAATATTGTATATACATATATGTGATAGTAATACACACAAAGCAATATTATACATATATAGCATAGATTAGCATAGATTAGCATAGATTAGCATAGATTAGCATAGATTAGCATAGATTAGCATAGATTAGCATAGATCAGCAGCGACTTATGTTGTCGGTAGCAGGGAAAGAAAGAAAGAACGAAAGAACAAAAGGACGAAAGGAAAAAGAAAGGAAAAGAAAGGAAAAGAAAGGAAAAGAAAGGAAAAGAAAGAAAAAGAAAGAAAAAGAAAGAAAGAAAGAAAAAAGAAAGAAAAAAGAAAGAAAAAAGAAAGAAAAAAAGAAAGAAAAAGAAAGAAAAAGAAAGAAAAAGAAAGAAAAAGAAAGAAAAAGAAAGAAACGAAAGAAACGAAAGAAAAGAAAAGAAAAGAAAAGAAAAAAGAAAGAAGAAAGAAAGAAAGAAAGAAAGAAAGAAAGAAAAGAAAAAGAAAGAAAGAAAAGAAAAGAAAGAAAAGAAAGGAAAGAAAAGAAAAGAAAGAAAAGAAAAGAAAGACAGAAAGAAAAGAAAAACAAAGAAAGAAAAAGAAAAAGAAAAAAAGAAAGAAAGAAAAAAAAAGAAAGAAAGCAAAGAAAGAAAAGAAAATAAGAAAAGAAGAAGAAAGAAAAGAAAGAAAAGAAAAGTACTTTCCTTTTTTTTGTTCTTACCCGTCTCTGAAAGGTTTGCCGTCCACGAACCCGAAATTGTTGGGGCTGGCATAGATCCGTACAAATCCGTCTTTGACTGAGGGATGTTTGGAATCCTCCTGCTTCTTCTTCTTGCCTTCCTTCTCTTTCTCGTCCTCTTCCTCTTCCTCTGTCTCGCTCTCCTTCTCCTCCTCCCCCTCCTCCTGTTGCACCTCCTCTTCCTCTTCTTCCTCGTCGTCGTTCTTCTGTTTCTTTTGCTTTTTTTTCTTCTCCTTCTCTTTCTCTTCCTTCTTGTCCTCCGCCTCTTCCTCATCATCCTCATCCTGCTTCTTTCTCCGTTGCATCCGCTTTCATTTTGTAATTAGATATTTAACGTTTTTCCATTTTACTTATATCAGAATGGTCCGACAGTACTTACCTTTTATTACGACGATTACCATTTTACTATTCATGGATAATCAATGACGTAGGAATTATTTCTAGAAAGTCAGTTAACAGTCATTCATTACGTCGACCATAATCTACTAGTAGTGACGTGTCACATCGATAGCGTAAAGTGTATATTGATTGTATATTCAGTAAAGTTCCGTTCGTATTGGTTTGAAGTGCAGAAGGGATTAAATACTCACCTGTAATCAATCTGCCGGAATTACTATTCTCACAAACTATCCGTCAATTGATTAGTATGTTATCAGTGTTACCTGATTCATCTCCGTGACACGCCTCTGCATCGCAATTCGTTTTCGGTCACTAAGTTCAGACTTAAGTTTATTCGGTTCAATACTGCTTTTATCGATTATGCAGCCTTGACTGTCAACCACTCATGAGTAAATCCCAAACCCCTAAACTTCTCAACCTAGCGAGCGTACCCACGCTCAAACCAAGCGAACGACTTTACCAGGAATGGTGGTTCCAATTTCAATCATTCACTTACGGTGATAGCGCAGAAATGTGAGACATGGCTGCCTCAACGCTAGAGGAGCCAGATAAAACAGATGCGAAATTTCCATACGACTCTGTGTTCATGCGGAAAATGGTCTGACGAGTCCTCGGAGGACGAATCAGAACCGGAACCTTAGAAAGAGAGAGAAAAGCCCAAACAAGGAAAAGATTCATCCTCTCAAAAAGGCAAAGCCTTTCTCATTCTACCAGCAAAGGAACAGCTGGAAGAAGAAAGCGAAGCCAAAAGAGCCCAAACGATGAAAAAGATAGCATCCTGCAAAAGAAAAAAGCTGGCAAACAATACACAGCGTATGCGAATATTAGGACTCTATCTCTCAGTTGAATTCAAAGCATCAGTCCTAGTGACAATGTGCATGAGTGTAGAGAATAGAAATCCTATCGGCATGTTGGTTTTGGTCGAAAAGAGGTATGGCTGCAAATCACTCCTCGATATGATTATAAGATGGCAAAAATATATCGTTGCCAGCCCCAAGGGAGACATAGGCTATTGGCTTGATGAGAACCGACTCTCTGAGCTTCAGATTCAAAGAGACTACGGTGGGAAAATCCCTAGAGAATTTTTCACTGCACACCTCTTGCACAAGCTCTCGTATCACCCAGCATTGGGAGGGCTCGACGCCCTAATGATCCAATTCGAAAATAAGGGAATCACTTCCCACTCCCAAGTGGAAGATATGCTGAGAACAATCTGGGTTAAGTATAAATTAAAACAGAACTCTCAGCGAAAGACCCTTAAGGCAGGCGAAACCCCTGAGAAAACTAAAGGAGAACGTAAGACTTTTGAGAAGTCATTTGTGACTCAACAAACGGACGACGAAGCACAACGTTGCTTCAACTGCAATTCCCCCAGGCACTTAGCCAAAGACTGCAGCAAGCCTTGCGTAAAGGGTGAATGCAAGAAAGGCAAGAAACACACCCGTAAGGATTGCCCCCGGTTTAAGTCTAAAAGGTTTTCTGGCACTAAACCTTCCAAGAAGTCCCCTAGAACTACTGTCGCAGTAGCTGAGCAAGCCTCAGACGAACAAGACAATGAACTCACACAAGAAGAAGACAACACAGAACAACAAGACGAGCCTAGCGAAGAAGAGGAGAAAGAGAGTCAGTCTGTGTTTGTTTTATGTGGAGGAGGACAGGAGACAGAAGAGGAAGATAGGCCTAGAACTAGAAAACAGTCAGCCAGACAGGCTAGCAACAATACAGAACAGAAGCAGTTCACGCAGACACAGAACACCAGTCAGCAAAGCAGACATTCACATCACAGACAGTCTCAGCCTAGACAGTCGTTGACAAGGCAGCGATAAAACCCGTATTGAACCGAATAAACTTAAGTCTGAACTTAGTGACCGAAAACGAATTGCGATGCAGAGGCGTGTCACGGAGATGAATCCGGTAACACTGATAACCTACTAATCAATTGACTGATAGTTCGTGAGAACAGTAATTCAGGCAGATTGATTCTGCACTTCAAACCAATACGAACGGAACTTTACTGAATATACAATCAATATACACTTTACGCTATCGACGTGACACGTCACTACTAGTAGATTATGATCGACGTAATGAATGACTGTTAACTGACTTTCTAGAAATAATTCCTACGTCATTGATTATCCATGAATAGTAAAATGGTAATCGTCGTTAATAAAAGGTAAGTACTGTCGGACCATTCTGATATAAGTAAAATGGGAAAACGTTAAATATATAATTACGAAATGAAAGCGGATGCAACGCTCCCCCTTAATTCGATATTTACGTGCATTAGTGGTAAAGCATAATGATTGTAACAACTACACTAATATTACGAGTAAATATAGAAATTTGTCGCACAGAACGAAGTGTAACTGAACAGTAACATTACGTGACTGCGATTAAGAAAATTTGACGTGACCTCCCCCTGAGGTCTGTATAATCGCCTTCGATCGTTAGTTTCGTGTGTGCATTTAGTACAGCGCTGTCACCACGCTCGATTAACGCATTGATTGAAGTACAGGCCATTAAGTAGTCAATACGTCTTCAACTTCGCAACATTGCCGCAAGTGTGCGTAATTCTCGGAGTTACATCTCGCAACGTTGAGACTCGGGTCACGAGGCGGTCGTCGCGTCGGTCGTCGCCATAGGTGCGATCGGTCGGGGCAATGTTCGTGCGATGATTAAGTTCGTCTTTAGCCGTCGGCAATAGTCATTCGTCGCGTTGGCCATTGGGTGGTCGGTGAACGCTCTTTCATCAGCACGGTGAAGGCATAAAGGAAGCTAAGGGGGGTCGGGCGAGTCCAATGCTTCAGCGAGCCTCCGTAACATCGGCTGCAGTTGCCGCTCGTTCTGCTGCGCCTAATTGCTACATTTATTGTATGCAACCTATCTGACTTATCAATTTTTTCATGAATTATTTTGAAAAACATCCGTTACGATTTATGCTTGTTTTCAAATAAAATTTATGATTGAATGATAGCTGAGAGGTGCATACTCGCTAATTATAGTTCCATATTAATCATATCTAACATATCTGATAGTGAGTCATACTCACTGCCTGCCTTACAGGTCTACTACTATTGAAATGACATAGCGACTTGCATGAACTTCATAATTTTCGCATGATGATACACAAATCGAATATGTCTTATAACGATAGTAAGCAACTTTCATGAAACGCAAAATTACCACACAGAAATTGAGATTTGATTGCAAATTAGTATTATCAAACTTATTATGCAACTAACCTTAGCATAGTAATGATTTGGTGAAGTTCGTGCACAATTGTGACTTCAAAATTTGTCAGTGATTTCCAGAGAAAATGTTGTACGGAAAATGATGATTAGATATAAGTTTCGATACCTGATGTCGTTTTTCTGGAAGCAATTCACTGTCAGAATTATGAATTTCGGTAGAGCCGCCTGAATAATGTAAAGGTTTAGTCAAATGTGATAGTTGTGACCGTGGACTTAACCTTTTATGGAAACGCGTCGGCTCTCCCTGAACCTGACCTGTCGTGCGCGGCAGACGCGCTCAGGACCATCTATCAAACTGCTCATGTAGTGGCTAAGACCTATCCGCTACTTACATCACTATCATTTATACATTCATACATTTAAGTGCTTGACATACACTGCACTATAACATGTGTGAGATGTGTGCGTGAGCGGGAGATTTCGCTAATCCCGTTCCGTGACAAATGATTAAGTTCGCAAACCGATATAATGAATACCGCTGTTACCGCTTTTATTCCATCCTTATCATAAACTCAAGTAATCCATTTGATCTTTTGGAAGGTACTTAGTGAATACATCCGCGATTTGTTCACGGGTATCTACTTTCCGGAACTTGACAATTCCGCTGCTCTCAAGTTCGTTCAAGTAATGTTCTTCCACGAGTAGATGTTTTGTCCGCGGTCCTGAGAGTCCTCGTTGCGCTGCGAGAATTGTCTGGGCATTGTCCTCAAAGACATCAACGGGATTGTTTTGCGCTAAGCCGATTTCAGTCAAAATATTTTTAACCGCCATCATCTCCCGAAGAGCTTCATTAGCCGCAATGATTTCCGCGTCATTCGACGACAACGCAACTTTGGTTTGCCTCTTGGATAGCCAAGCAACGGGGCTTCCGCCGACTAAGATAACGTAACCGGTTCTTGATTTTCCCGTTTTAATGCATGCCTTATGCGCCGCATCCGGATATACGGAAATTTGTTCAAGCAATCCGGATCTTGTGCCCGATTTGAATCGCAAGCCCGTAAGTTTTTCAGGTATCGGATGCACTTGCCTAGGCGTGCATATGCTACTCCTGCGTCAACGGTTTGTAATACGCTTGCGGCGTTTACAGCTTCGTCGATATCCGGTCTAGTCATCTTGGCTAGAAAAAAGCAAACTTCCAACCATCTGGGGAATAGAGAACTGCCTAAGCCTAGCTGAGGCGTGCATAGGCGCGGGGTCGACTTTGGTACCTGGGGTAGCGCTTGGCTTGCTATCTGCGTACCCGAAGAACTTAATAACCTTTCTGGCGTAAGTTCTCTGATGTACTATTATCTCTCCCTTTCGCTAATCCATCTCCATGCCTTTGAACTCCCTGGCTAGTCCTAGACGTTTCATTGGGAATCGCTTCTCCAAGCTATCGCAAAATTTGGAGTAAGCTCGTTCATCGGGGGCTACGAAGATAAGATCGTCAACGTGGAATACGCCAATGATGGCCTTGCTCACGTGTACTCCCTTTTGTATGAACATGCACGGGTCGGCTTTCAAGGGCTCAAATCCTAGTTCTCTTAGAAGTTCAGCGAAAAGATCGTACCATCTCTTGCCTGCCTGGTAGGCTCCATACAGAGCTTTGGTGATCTTGAGAAACATACCTTCCTTGCCCTTTTCTGTAACTCCCGGAGGGGCTCTAGCATATACCGGGTCCTTCATCAATGCATTGAGGTATGCGTTTTTGAAGTCAACGGCATAGACTTTGTTTCCTAAACTTACCGCTAGTTTGAAAAGCAACAAAACTGACCTATGATTCGCACACGGGACATAGAGCTGTTCGGGGTTATAGCTTATTCCGGGTTCTAGCTGATCTCCTCTTAGAGATAGTCGAGACTTTACGAATTTTACTCCCTTATCGTCTGTCTTTACTTTATGAACCCATAGTAAACCCACAGGCTTCACGCCGGCTCGTTTGACAACGTCGGCTGTCACCCATTCGTAAGTTTTAAACTCCCTTAGGGCTTTCAGTTCATTGTCAATGCCTTTTTGCAAGTCCTTTAGCGTCATTCCTTCTTCTACTAGGTCAGTAGGTAAGTGTATGTAAAACAACCATTCGCTTGCTTCTTCTTGAGAAATGCAGTCATCCATGTCGGTCAAGTATTCATTCATTAGTTTCACGTCACGAGTGGATGTTTTTGACAAGTCTGTCTGTGTTCTCGTCCTTTTTCCGTGGATTATGTTTGCAGTCGATACGCTATCGCTCTGTTCCCATGTTATCCTTTCGGGGGTTGCTTACCTTCTACGTACTGATTGGGGTCAGTGTAGTGGCATCTGGTGCTGTAAAATCAGAGTTTGGAGTCGGGCCTATACTAACTTGTTTGTACGATTCGTCCTGCAAGCTTTGTTCTAAGCTTAGCTCGTCTTGTTGTTCTGATTCACTGTGCTGTGGCTGTTCGGTGTCATGAGTTGGCGAATCTGGTGTATTCGTGTTCTCGTGAGTGGGGACTATGAGTGGTGTGCGATCCGCGTCGTCGATGTCTTGTGCGTTAGTCGATGGTATTGGAGTGTCTGCTAATAGACTATCTATCTCGCTAGTGTCTACGTGTGGAATGTTTTCGGTGAAGCTATCTTTCTCTCGCTCCCCCTCAGATTCGTCACTCCATGCTATCTCCGCTGTATTGCCTGTCAGTGGGCCTACTTTGTGCGGATTGAAACGCGCATTTCTAAATCCTGGAATCACTCTTTTACCGTCCCATACTCGATACAGCTCCCTGTGTATGTCGTACCCTACTAGAGTAACAACTTTGCCGGGCATAGCTCCCTTACCGTCTTTCTTACCTACGTGCATAACTCCTCTGCTACCTGTAGGCTTGAGTTGGTGTATTGGGGGCTTTCTACCGAACAACTGTTCATAAGGGGACATACCCTTTCTAGGACCAGTGGTCGCCGGAAGAATGTTCCACAAAGTGGAAGCCGTATGTTCCATTTCGTCCCAAAAATTGGGTGGAAACCCTGCGTGTATACGCATTGCTCGGGCGGGTCCTCCGGTTGTCTGGTTCATCCTTTCAGCTATGGGGTTACAATCTTTATCGCCAGTAGCTGCATCTTTCCATATTATGCCCGGGTATTCTCGTTTTACCTAAACAAGAAGATGAAGAGAATAAACAAGAAGAAGAAGACGATAGTGAGAGTAGAGATGATTCAATTACAGAGGGACACAAAGAAAAGAAAGGAGAGAAAGAAACAACATCAGACAAAGCCATGGTGTTATTTAGTGAAAGAGAGAAGCCCAGACCCAATCACACCTACCAAGACAGTGGTGCGTCCCAATACATTTGTCGTAATAAATCTGTTATGACAAATATGACTCATGTTAAACCAGTGAAGTTTAAGACAGGCAATGCAGAGAGAGAGCTCAAAAAGGCAGGCATGATGCAAATGGCTAGAGTAGATGGACACGCAAAACCTCACGTTATAGCCAAAGCAGCTTATTTTGACCCCTCAATGCCCATCAACATCGCCCCCACCGGTCCCATGGATCATTATCACCACCGTGCTATCCTCCATCAGAGATGTTCATTCTCAAAAAGCCCCTTAAGATAGAGACTAGCGACATACTTGTCAGAGGGAGACTCTCAAAGTCTTTGCTATACAGATGGGACACTAAAAACGATAAACCGCTGCGCATCAATCAGCGTTTTGTCCCATTCGGTGTGCCCAAGACGGAAAGCATGTTGGGGTGAATGGGGAGGGAAGCCCCAAAAACAGAAAAAATAGAGATAGTGATAGGAGCACTTCAAATCACAGCACAGCCACAGATAGCAAAGATAGCAATAAGGATAGACGTAGCGAAGCAGTATTGTACGTCAAGTATCCCAGCAAGACAGGCAAACGTAGACCAATAGATATAGACATCTTACATCATAGTACAGGACATTTTGGTTATCCAAAAGCTGCTGCATTTGCAGAAGCGGCCGGATATAGGATAATCAGTCCCAAAGGGACACTCGACAGCGCAAAGGAAGAGTGCGCACTATGCGAGCCGTGTATGATTAGCAAATCGAAAGTTCTACCTCGATTCGCAGTCAATCACATTCGTAGAGCTTCCAAGACAGCATGGCGCACTATATCTAGAACAGGAAAGAGGTATAAATTCTCGGTAACCGACGATTTTTCCGGATACACTCTTGATTTTAATCTCGCGCATAAGAATGAGTTCATAGCTTGTCTGAGAAAGGCCATCCATTTCTTTGAAACACAGACAGGCAATAGGACTAAGGAAATCCGTTGTGACCAGGAATTCACGGCATCCAATGAGGTAAAACGAGAATACCCGGGCATAATATGGAAAGATGCAGCTACTGGCGATAAAGATTGTAATCCCATAGCTGAAAGGATGAACCAGACAACCGGAGGACCCGCCCGAGCAATGCGTATACACGCAGGGTTTCCACCCAATTTTTGGGACGAAATGGAACATACGGCTTCCACTTTGTGGAACATTCTTCCGGCGACCACTGGTCCTAGAAAGGGTATGTCCCCTTATGAACAGTTGTTCGGTAGAAAGCCCCCAATACACCAACTCAAGCCTACAGGTAGCAGAGGAGTTATGCACGTAGGTAAGAAAGACGGTAAGGGAGCTATGCCCGGCAAAGTTGTTACTCTAGTAGGGTACGACATACACAGGGAGCTGTATCGAGTATGGGACGGTAAAAGAGTGATTCCAGGATTTAGAAATGCGCGTTTCAATCCGCACAAAGTAGGCCCACTGACAGGCAATACAGCGGAGATAGCATGGAGTGACGAATCTGAGGGGGAGCGAGAGAAAGATAGCTTCACCGAAAACATTCCACACGTAGACACTAGCGAGATAGATAGTCTATTAGCAGACACTCCAATACCATCGACTAACGCACAAGACATCGACGACGCGGATCGCACACCACTCATAGTCCCCACTCACGAGAACACGAATACACCAGATTCGCCAACTCATGACACCGAACAGCCACAGCACAGTGAATCAGAACAACAAGACGAGCTAAGCTTAGAACAAAGCTTGCAGGACGAATCGTACAAACAAGTTAGTATAGGCCCGACTCCAAACTCTGATTTTACAGCACCAGATGCCACTACACTGACCCCAATCAGTACGTAGAAGGTAAGCAACCCCCGAAAGGATAACATGGGAACAGAGCGATAGCGTATCGACTGCAAACATAATCCACGGAAAAAGGACGAGAACACAGACAGACTTGTCAAAAACATCCACTCGTGACGTGAAACTAATGAATGAATACTTGACCGACATGGATGACTGCATTTCTCAAGAAGAAGCAAGCGAATGGTTGTTTTACATACACTTACCTACTGACCTAGTAGAAGAAGGAATGACGCTAAAGGACTTGCAAAAAGGCATTGACAATGAACTGAAAGCCCTAAGGGAGTTTAAAACTTACGAATGGGTGACAGCCGACGTTGTCAAACGAGCCGGCGTGAAGCCTGTGGGTTTACTATGGGTTCATAAAGTAAAGACAGACGATAAGGGAGTAAAATTCGTAAAGTCTCGACTATCTCTAAGAGGAGATCAGCTAGAACCCGGAATAAGCTATAACCCCGAACAGCTCTATGTCCCGTGTGCGAATCATAGGTCAGTTTTGTTGCTTTTCAAACTAGCGGTAAGTTTAGGAAACAAAGTCTATGCCGTTGACTTCAAAAACGCATACCTCAATGCATTGATGAAGGACCCGGTATATGCTAGAGCCCCTCCGGGAGTTACAGAAAAGGGCAAGGAAGGTATGTTTCTCAAGATCACCAAAGCTCTGTATGGAGCCTACCAGGCAGGCAAGAGATGGTACGATCTTTTCGCTGAACTTCTAAGAGAACTAGGATTTGAGCCCTTGAAAGCCGACCCGTGCATGTTCATACAAAAGGGAGTACACGTGAGCAAGGCCATCATTGGCGTATTCCACGTTGACGATCTTATCTTCGTAGCCCCCGATGAACGAGCTTACTCCAAATTTTGCGATAGCTTGGAGAAGCGATTCCCAATGAAACGTCTAGGACTAGCCAGGGAGTTCAAAGGCATGGAGATGGATTAGCGAAAGGGAGAGATAATAGTACATCAGAGAACTTACGCCAGAAAGGTTATTAAGTTCTTCGGGTACGCAGATAGCAAGCCAAGCGCTACCCCAGGTACCAAAGTCGACCCCGCGCCTATGCACGCCTCAGCTAGGCTTAGGCAGTTCTCTATTCCCCAGATGGTTGGAAGTTTGCTTTTTTCTAGCCAAGATGACTAGACCGGATATCGACGAAGCTGTAAACGCCGCAAGCGTATTACAAACCGTTGACGCAGGAGTAGCATATGCACGCCTAGGCAAGTGCATCCGATACCTGAAAAACTTACGGGCTTGCGATTCAAATCGGGCACAAGATCCGGATTGCTTGAACAAATTTCCGTATATCCGGATGCGGCGCATAAGGCATGCATTAAAACGGGAAAATCAAGAACCGGTTACGTTATCTTAGTCGGCGGAAGCCCCGTTGCTTGGCTATCCAAGAGGCAAACCAAAGTTGCGTTGTCGTCGAATGACGCGGAAATCATTGCGGCTAATGAAGCTCTTCGGGAGATGATGGCGGTTAAAAATATTTTGACTGAAATCGGCTTAGCGCAAAACAATCCCGTTGATGTCTTTGAGGACAATGCCCAGACAATTCTCGCAGCGCAACGAGGACTCTCAGGACCGCGGACAAAACATCTACTCGTGGAAGAACATTACTTGAACGAACTTGAGAGCAGCGGAATTGTCAAGTTCCGGAAAGTAGATACCCGTGAACAAATCGCGGATGTATTCACTAAGTACCTTCCAAAAGATCAAATGGATTACTTGAGTTTATGATAAGGATGGAATAAAAGCGGTAACAGCGGTATTCATTATATCGGTTTGCGAACTTAATCATTTGTCACGGAACGGGATTAGCGAAATCTCCCGCTCACGCACACATCTCACACATGTTATAGTTCAGTGTATGTCAAGCACTTAAATGTATGAATGTATAAATGATAGTGATGTAAGTAGCGGATAGGTCTTAGCCACTACATGAACAGTTTGATAGATGGTCCTGCGCGCGTCTGCCGCGCACGACAGGTCAGGTTCAGGGAGAGCCGACGCGTTTCCATAAAAGGTTAAGTCCACGGTCACAACTATCACATTTGACTAAACCTTTACATTATTCAGGCGGCTCTACCGAAATTCATAATTCTGACAGTGAATTGCTTCCAGAAAAACGACATCAGGTATCGAAACTTATATCTAATCATCATTTTCCGTACAACATTTTCTCTGGAAATCACTGACAAATTTTGAAGTCACAATTGTGCACGAACTTCACCAAATCATTACTATGCTATGGTTAGTTGCATAATAAGTTGGATAATACTAATTTGCAATCAAATCTCAATTTCTGTGTGGTAATTTTGCGTTTCATGAAAGTTGCTTACTATCGTTATAAGACATATTCGATTTGTGTATCATCATGCGAAAATTATGAAGTTCATGCAAGTCGCTATGTCATTTCAATAGTAGTAGACCTGTAAGGCAGGCAGTGAGTATGACTCACTATCAGATATGTTAGATATGATTAATATGGAACTATAATTAGCGAGTATGCACCTCTCAGCTATCATTCAATCATAAATTTTATTTGAAAACAAGCATAAATCGTAACGGATGTTTTTCAAAATAATTCATGAAAAAATTGATAAGTCAGATAGGTTGCATACAATAAATGTAGCAATTAGGCGCAGCAGAACGAGCGGCAACTGCAGCCGATGTTACGGAGGCTCGCTGAAGCATTGGACTCGCCCGACCCCCCTTAGCTTCCTTTATGCCTTCACCGTGCTGATGAAAGAGCGTTCACCGACCACCCAATGGCCAACGCGACGAATGACTATTGCCGACGGCTAAAGACGAACTTAATCATCGCACGAACATTGCCCCGACCGATCGCACCTATGGCGACGACCGACGCGACGACCGCCTCGTGACCCGAGTCTCAACGTTGCGAGATGTAACTCCGAGAATTACGCACACTTGCGGCAATGTTGCGAAGTTGAAGACGTATTGACTACTTAATGGCCTGTACTTCAATCAATGCGTTAATCGAGCGTGGTGACAGCGCTGTACTAAATGCACACACGAAACTAACGATCGAAGGCGATTATACAGACCTCAGGGGGAGGTCACGTCAAATTTTCTTAATCGCAGTCACGTAATGTTACTGTTCAGTTACACTTCGTTCTGTGCGACAAATTTCTATATTTACTCGTAATATTAGTGTAGTTGTTACAATCATTATGCTTTACCACTAATGCACGTAAATATCGAATTAAGGGGGAGCGTTGCATCCGCTTTCATTTCGTAATTATATATTTAACGTTTTTCCATTTTACTTATATCAGAATGGTCCGACAGTACTTACCTTTTATTAACGACGATTACCATTTTACTATTCATGGATAATCAATGACGTAGGAATTATTTCTAGAAAGTCAGTTAACAGTCATTCATTACGTCGACCATAATCTACTAGTAGTGACGTGTCACGTCGATAGCGTAAAGTGTATATTGATTGTATATTCAGTAAAGTTCCGTTCGTATTGGTTTGAAGTGCAGAAGGGATTAAATACTCACCGGTAATCAATCTGCCGGAATTACTGTTCTCACGACCTATCCGTCAATTGATTAGTAGGTTATCAGTGTTACCGGATTCATCTCCGTGATACGCCTCTGCATCGCAATTCGTTTTCGGTCACTAAGTTCAGACTTAAGTTTATTCGGTTCAATACGGGTTTTATCGTTGCCCGCTTGTAATGATGAGTGACTCCGAAGAGGAGAACAAACCAGCGCACAAGGCAGCGAAACAGAACAAGACGGGACGCGTCGTCACCGAAAAGGTAGTAGAATCTTTTGCAGCTGTCAATTATGGTAATGTAATGGATGGGGCCGTTTAACGCGAGACTGATCGCGAGACCCAGATTAAGTGGAAGGTAATATTGGACAGGCTTAGAGAACGGACCGACCTGTCTCCGAAGCTAGTGAGCTCATTGTTGTTTTTGTTGCAATCTGTGTCAGCCGCCCCAAGGGGGGAAGAAGACCGTCAATTCGAAGGAGCATTCGACTACGAACATTTGGAAGCGAACGTTCCGCCGCCGCCACGGGGGATAACTTCACATGGATGGTTCGTAGGTCTGACGGTCGACAAAAAAGAGGAGGCGAAGAAGCTCTCCGACGATGAGGACCTACGAATGGACCTCTCGATCAACCCCCCGGTGCGGCAGACAGAAGTGAAGGATGCGTCGACAACTACTACTACTACGACGTCTTCAACCACGTCAACCACTGCAACAGCAGACACGGATGCAGCAGGGGAAGTTGAGAGTAGTGAGGGAGAAAACAAAACAAATGCGAGCACAGTAATAGCCATAGGGACAATAACGCCCCATATGGATTTTCTGTCTATGAGCTTAACTAGACCTGTAGAACTACGTTGGGATAGTCTGACAAGGGAACAGAAGATAGACGAAAATGATTATCGTTCAAAGCTAAATGTGCGGGTGTTTTTGAGGAAATTGTACAGAAAGACGAGCGACCCATATGGATTCCCGGTGCCACCCCGACACTGGCCTCCATCGTGGAGATTGGGAGCTCCGGCAAGCTACATCGTACCCCGCGAAGAACCATAGTGTCCATCTGAGGACATCATTAAGGGGATACCCTCGCTAGCTTGGATACCTCATTTCACAACTTCACACTCGCAAGTTTCGATAGAGCATAGGATGACTCCTGTGGGGCGTCCGGTTGGAGAATCAAGTAGCAGACCGCCTACGCGTGTCCGTGTTTTGTTCCCAATAAATAATTTAGAAAGTAAATGTGCTGTGACTGCCAGGATCGCCGACGGCCCATGGTTCTGGGCCATAGATGTTCACTATTGTTTCAGACATGCTACAATTATGGAGATGGAGTACGGGGGTCTGAGATTGGGCTTCAACATCCTCCCGGGCGATTGGCAGATGATAGTGGATCGATGTAAATTATGCCCAAGCTTCCAGCCCCCTGGTATTTACCCAGCAGATATGCCTCATTCTTTGCACGAACCACCAGAGACATGTGAGGCGTGTGATGCAACTGCATCTTTGATGAGGCCAATGAAAAAATGTTTGGGATGTAGGTAGGTGTCCTATTGCAACAAGGAGCACCAACGGGAGGACTGGAGGGCGCACAAACATTTTTGTTCGTTCGCATCTAGCGAAATCAACGCGCGTCTTGTGAATGACACAGCGTTACAATTTCGCCTCCGTGTGGGATAGGCTCAGTCAATTACGACTACGCGATTTTCACCTTTCAGCGTCTAACGAGGTACGAGATTGTGCAGAATGGACCGGCGGGCACTAAATATCAGTTGCCTGTTAGATATGACTCTAAGGACTTGCGTGCCGTCTACAGATGTCTCTATGGATTCACTGAATATGGTATTGTCTCACCCCCCGTAGTGTTGCAGGCAGTTGAGGAGGGGAGAAGGAACATACCTGATTTTCAACCTTCACGAGTGCACAGTTCGTTCACGGCAACGATGGTTGATCCGGACTCTGTTATAGGCAGGCAAGAACGCAATTACGATGAGGCTGCAACGGCAGTAGCATACACAGCTGGCGTGAGCGCAACGGTACCTACTATCCTTGACTCCGGCTGTAATAGAACGCTAATACACCACACCATGCCTATGGAGAGAGTCAAGAAAGGCAAGGTAGTGCATCTTGCAGGGATAACCGAACATACGTTGAAGGTGAATGTAACTGCAGATGCGAGTCTACCGGTGGTAGATGGCCATTGCAAGGAGGGCACGCTTCGATTGGACGACGCCCTGGTAAGTCACAAAACACCGTATTCGCTACTGTCACCGGGCGTTTTGGATCATGATAGGAGTTACACTACTATGTTTCAAAACAGGCAAGTAGTAGTGCTGCGGGAACCGGTACAGATAGACCCCAAAAATGTGCTATGCAGGGGCAGGATGATGCCGAACAAGCTATACCGGTTGGATACCTCAACAGACGCGCCTCTCGCATTTGACAGAAGGTACAATCCCATCGTCGACGACACACACGCAGTCGCGAATTTCTCTATTAGACACTCAATCATTGCGTTCGATAACGGCAAACGAATTACATCGCATGTTAGGTCACGCTGGGGTGCGTGTGATGGAAGGGTGGACCAAAATGAACAACAAAACAATTGTGGGTAAGAATTGGCGCGACAGCATCACATCTGCGTGTGCAGTGTGTAATCAGACAAAGATTACAAGGTTACCAGTGTTTAAGGCAAACCCAGGAGTCGATAGGGGCTTCGCTGTCGGTGAATGCCTACACATGGACTTTCGTGGCCCGTGGCCAGTTCGCTCCCTACAGGGAAATAGGTACAAACTGATTTTGAAATGCGGTGAATCACAGTTTGGTTTCAAACATTTTGCACCGACTAGGGAGGAGGATTTATATTTACCGTTCATGTAGAAGGCGATTGCATTCTTCTACACACAAACAGGGGCAACGGTAAAACAAATACGGTGCGACGGCGAGTTTAGCACTAATCGTATTAAGGAGTTTTGTGACAGGAATGGAATAATAATGAAGGCAACGTCACGAGACGAGCCACGATCAAACCCCGTAGCCGAGCGAGATCACAGGACGAGCGAGGTGAGGGCTACAGCTATGAGGTTAGATGCACTACCACCTGTTTTCTGGCAGGAGATGGAAATGGCAGAATGGGCGATACGATTGGTGACACCAATCCCCATAGGGAAGCACAAGGGTAAGACACCGTATGAGTTGGCATTGAAAAGGCCACCACCCACTGGCTTTCTGCATCCGATAGGTTATTTAGCATGGGTTCGACTGTGGGAAACAAGCAAAGGTATGTCGATGGCTGTGCCTGTTGTGTTGGCGGGCTACAATTTGTTTAGGAGACTGTATCGTGTATATATGATCGGCAAACAAAAGGTAGAGGAACACAGGAATGTACGTTTCGATCATACGAGAAGAGGATACACTACAGACATATAAACCCACACCCATGGGACACATAGGCAGGCAAGAGGGAGCTATTATTTGACTCACAGTTACTTTTGCCAACAGAAAATTCGCAACAAATTTCACGGGCAACCCGTGAAAATTTGGACACTTTGAGGTTGGTGGAGGAAGAAAAAGCTGAGGAAGACGAAGGAGAGTCGTCTATTGTTGCATTTGACGACGAGATATTGCCCTCGCGACCTCCAGCACGACCACTCGCGCAACTGCCAGCGCTAGAACCCGAACCAGTCGATGAAACACCCCACATAACAGTAAAGCGAGTCAACGACCTACACTGAGGTCAGCGAGAAGGTTGAGATTTGAAGATCAGAAAGATAACAAATCGAGACAGCCTTTGAAAGAAAAGGCGCCTAAAGACATCGAGGGGAACATAGACACATCGAATATAGTGGCAGGAAAAAAACACGCAAACAGACACCATCGACAGCACCGACGCACTCATACCGTCTAGCGATAGCTGAGGATGACGAAATTCAGTTTGCCCCAGGCTTAGGCAATGAAGATGGATTGAGGTATGAGGATGTGTGTGTGTTTAGGAGAGTGTTACGAAAACCTGAGAAGCAATTGCGTTTGATGCCTCAGGGTGGTTCTCAACAAGAAAGGATAGGGCTACATCACCAAGGCCCGGATACCGGACATTTCCCCAGAACGTAAGGCCGGTGTCCTGAACCTCGACGCCACGCAAACCGTGACTGCCACTGTCAAGTTTTAATAAAATATTTTCCTTGCTTGTCACCCGTAAAATCTGAGTGGGAAGTAGAAGAGATAGCATGGAAGTGGCATCCGTAGGAAGTGGGAGAGTAATTAGCAAGGATACGATGTGGCGTTTCGTGACTTCCACCAACCAAGAGCTGGCTGCCGATAAGGTTGAGGCTAGAGCCTTCTTCGGGAAAGAGATGGCGAAGGTCACTGAGTTGACTAGCGAACAACTCCATCAGAAGTTCGGGGGGCCTGGAAGCCGCATGCAGCGCCTCATCAGTGAGGCTTACGGGATCAAGATAGTGGGTGACAAGACCCATGAGCAGGCCGTAAAGGAATGTAAGGAGTGCCCAGCCGCGAAAGGGGGAAAGGTAAACCACCCGGCAAGCAACCAATTGAAACAGGTAGAAAGTTCGAGACCATGTCGTTCGACAAGTCCGGGTGCTTATGCAAACCCCTCCATGGTGGGTTTTGGTACGGCATGGTGGGGATCGAGGCTAACACTGGGTATGCGTTTGGCCTCCTGCTAAAGGATGGCACAGCGGCACCACAAGTGCGTTTCATGCGGGAATGTATGAACTTCCTCAAGACGCAAAGCGGCAAGAAGGTGAAGGAAGTTAGGGTAGACGGCGAACATATCTCAGCTGACTTCAAGGAGCTGGTCCGGGACACGGGAGTGAGGAAGAGGGTCAATACCCTCAACGAGCATAACAAGAACGCCTATTCCGAAGTGTCCCAGCGGGACTTTTGGCGCAAAGCGCGTCATAACATGGTTAAGGCACAGCTACCCTACGAGCTCTTGGGGCATGCTTGGCAGCACGCTATCCTCTTGCACAACCTTTCGCCGAAGCAATCCGGTGGGGACGTCCGGCTGTTTGAGCTTATGCCCCGAGAAAGGAAGGTGAACTGGATAGCTTACTTCATCCCTTTGGGTGCCTGTCCCATATGGTCATCAAGTGCAGGTTAGGGCATGACGAGAGCCGGACCCATATGGCCGCCTGGTTAGGTCTGAGTTTGGAGTACTCAGCGCACTTGATCTTGTGCGAAGGAAGGGTGTTTCCATGGCGAAACGTCAAGAACTTTGACGACAACCAGCACGCCTGGCCTTTGTTACAACCCCTCTGGGAGAAGAAGGGCCTGAGCTTAGAACCGTTCAAGGGGGACCCATTGGTGGAAGACGCCGAACTGGAACAGCTGTTTGTCCCGAAGCCCCGGGTGGGGGTGAACGAGTCCGGTGACGGTAAGAAGGCACCGGATCAGGGGGTGAACCTTACCTTCGGCTGGTGCGTCCCGTCGCTTGTGACTAGCTGCGGCGGCAGAGGGGATCGCGCGGGCGGCGCGTTTGGGACAGTCTTCCACGTCACGTGGGACTTTCTACAACGGGGACTTTCGGATAGGACTCTTCGTAAGTTCCCGATAGCAAGGGGATAGATATTAGTAATTAGGTGACTAGATTGCAGAACTCCACATGTTGTGGAGACGTAGGCTAGCACCTCTGCTTTCTTGTAGTCATATCTTATGCATTGTTGTGCATATCGCGCTTTAGTTGATAGTGTAGCTACATTGCCGAACTCCACAGGAGACGTAGGATAGCTTACTTTGCGCTTTGCTTATTTGCTTAATCTAGTTGTTATTGTAGTCATTGCACGTTGTGTTGTGGTACTGACTCGTAAGGGAGTCTAACTTGATAAGGAGGAGCATTGGACAACTAATTAGACACTTCCTCCTCAGTTATGTCCGTATTTCTATTTTAAAATTTTATACGTTAGCAGTAATCGTCACGGTTAGTAGTATTATTAGTTATTAATACATTCAATTAGAGTATCTTTTCTGGTACTGATGGCACCAGCCTTTTACCATTACCCTTATTACCCATATATCAGGCAGTTTCGTGGGTCAATTTTCTAGAGGTAATCTTTTGTCTGACGTCGGCAGTTGGACTGGCGGGAATTGTTCAGTATTGTTAAATTTCTGTTTCGTGGAAGTCGCAAGCAGGTAGGAGGGGGACGCACCGAGTGCCGGTTTATCTTCAGAAGCAGTTACGAAGTTTTTTCCCATTGCTAGGTGCCCCCCCCCCCCCCTCCCCCGTATATGATAATTTCCCTGCGGGCGATTACACACTCCACATCTAAAAAGCTCGGCTCAACCGGAAAGGAAATATTTATTGTGACTTCATATTTCTAACGCAAACCGCACTTTTTAATAAGGAAAGGCTTGCAATAGGAAAATAAAAGCGAGAAGGCTGGCGTAAGAACAAAGTTGAAATTGTACTATAACACTACGGCCTTGATATCGGAACCTACGTTTGGATTGCTTTTCAAAATGAAGCTCCGCTAGTTGCGACACTAAGTCTGTTGCAAGCTTTTCCCCCGACCGTTGTCTCCCTTTTGTTGACATGAGAACTGTTCAAATAAGTGATGAACACAAAGTCAGACCATGCTTCCTGTTCTTGCATGTAGAAATTCTGCTGTGTCCAAAAGATGAAGCTTTGTCAACAACAAAACCGAATGTCAATCATGTTTTGCACTTAGGAGTCTCTTTAACGCAACACAATCTTTGACGATAATCAAATTTACAACGGCTGCACAAGAATGCAAAAGGCCGCCAACCACCGCATGCACTTTAACTTCTTGCAGAAGGGAGTTGGCGAAAGAAATACCCGCGTAGGCGTGAGCACAGGCTACTACAAAACAAGTCACATGATAAAAACTGAGCGAAGCTCCTTCAAGTTTGCTTGCCCATTTTTTCCCCAGAAAACCAAAACTGACTGCAACAGATGAAAGCGCCATGTCTGAAGCACAGACTAGCATGAGAGGTTTGCTTGTGAAAAACGGCATACCATAGCGTCGGTACTCTGAGCGTTCGACTTTCAAAGCCAAACCAACCCCGACGAAAAGCATGTACGCCAAGGCAACATAGACACTCAGGGAACAGAAAGCTTGAACAGCACTTTTTGCGCGTGCACGCTCTGGTGAAAATGCATTTGAAAAAATTTCCTTCTCATAAACATGAGGGAACCTTCGTACTTTGAAACCACAGTCTCTCGGTATGCAAAATCGCTCCCATCAGCGCCTGAAATCGGGTGGTTGAACAACAATAGACCATACAACAAAACAAAGGAGAATGAAATCGAAACGCCTGTCATAAGAGCTAGCGACAACCTTGAGGACGAGACATCGACAGCTGGAAACCTGAAGCCACAAACACAAAATTATCGAATATTTGAATGCCTTGATGTTTGGCACAGAGAGACAGAGAGAGAGAGAGAGAGAGAGAGAGACAGACAGAGACAGAGAGAGAACCACATATTCCAAACCACCTAACACAGCGAAGGAGGAGGAGGAGGAGAGGAAGAAGAAGAAGAAGAAGAAGAAGAAGAAGAAGAAGAAGAAGAAGAAGAAGAAGAAGAAGAAGAAGAAGCCATTCATTTTGGCACTACTTTGCCAAAAACTTCATAAATCTCTAATTCAACTGGTTCACTACCTAGAGAGTGTCCCGAGGTTGTGAAAACCAAAAAATCACCCTCTCAACCCTTCTGGCACAACAGCCATTCATTTTGGTGCCGGCAAATTCGCTTCGGGTACGTACAATTACAGGGCTTGGGTTCCCCGGGGGGAAGGGCCCCGGACCCCCCCTTTCCACAGTCGACAGGGTACGTTCTATTGGCGGAGGTAACTGGCATAAACCATTCTGGTACAACTCTTAGAGCCTTGGAGCATTCTCAGCGATTCATTTTGGTGCTGCGTGGGGTGGGTACGATGGCAGGGCTGGAGTTCCCGGGGAAAGGGCCCCCCCGACCCCCCCCCCCCCCTTCCCCGTCGACAGGGTACGTTCTCTTGCCGAAGGTGCGGCAAGTACTTTTCAGCAAGTCAGTCACGGTTTGTGTACACCAGACACAGTCTGAATCAAACTTCTCTCTGACAGCAGCTATCATCTCTATTGGTCCATTCACTTTGTGTGTGCACTGGGAGAAGGGAATCGACATACATGGTTGCAGCATTGTCATTCTCTCATAATACTTCTTGTCTCTCTGCAAGTACTCCCAAAGAAACAAGGAATTGTGGCATTCAGGACACTCCTCTAACGCAAATATTAGCGTCAATACCAAAGAAAACTATATCAGCATCAACATCGAGTCTGGGGCTAGCCACCCTGTCAATATGAGCTCCCAACTCCTCATGGTTCACACACCATGATTTATTCCGACGGGGGTGCAGAGAATAGGCTTTAAAAAAACAAGGAATTTTGACGTTCAGAAGCTCCCCTAACGCAAATATTTGCGTGAATTCCAAAAAAATTATATCAGCATCAACATCGAGTCTGGGGCTAGTCAGCCTGTCAGTATGAGCTCCCAACTCCTCCTAGTTCACACAAGCCATAATTTATTCCGGCAGCGGGTGCAGAAAATAGGCAAAGAAAACAAGGAATTTGGCATGCAGGACACTCCCCTAACGCAAATACTTGCGTGAATCCCCCCCCCCACCCCCCAGATACCAGCATCAACATAGTGTCTGGGGCTAGCCATTCTGCAAATATGAGCTCCCAACTCCTCCTGGTTCCCACAAACCATGATTTATTCCGACAGGGGTGCGGAAATGCGGTGTGTGCGTGTGGGGGGGGGGGGGGGGGATTTCCAATTCCCCCCCCCCCCAAACCCTCCACCCCCTACTCCCAACACCTTTCAGGGATAGTAATCATAATAATGATAATAGTGCTTCTCTGTCAATGGCGGATGCAAAGTGCCTCCATTGTCTCACCTGCGAGGGGAGTACGAAGATTTGACCGATAGCTCTACTGACACCCCCGCTGGGCAGCTCCAAGCCTTCCAGACAGACCAATACTTTCAAAGAAAACATACTTTGAAAATATTGGCACCGACGGGAACTGGCGACAGGTCCCACATGGTATTGACCTTGACCACTGGGCTATCGCGGTGCCACAATGATAATAGTAATAATAATATTAATAATAATAGTGCTTCTCTGTCAATGGCTGATGCATTTCTGCACATGCGCCTCCATCGTCTCACCCGTGAGGGGAGTACGAAGAATTGACGATAGGCTCTAATGGCACCCCCGCACGGGCAGTTCCAACACTTCCAGACGGACCGGTATGTTCAATGAAAATACTGGTGGCACCGACGGGAATCGAACTGGCGACGGGGCCCAGATGGTAGAACTTGACCACTGGGCTATCACGGTGTCCATAATAATAATAATAATAATAATAATAATAATAATAGTGTATCTCCTGCCAATTGCTGAGCCAAAAGGCCATGTGCATCCAGTCCTCCATTCCATAAGGAAAGTCTCCACACAAATCGGTGGAATAAAGGAAGTGACGGCATAGAACATTACTCTAGGAGCTTTATACCAATCAGCCCATGGAAAGGACCGATGGCCTATGTACTCCCTAAATAATAATAATAATAATAATAATAATAATAATAAGTGTTTCTCTGTCAATGGCTGATGCATTTCTGCACATGCGCCTCCATCGTCTCACCCGTGAGGGGAGTACGAAGAATTGACGATAAGCTCTAATGACACCCCCGCAAGGGCAGTTCCAACACTTCCAGACGGGCCGGTATGTTCAATGAAAATACTGGTCCAGACGGATCGGTATGTTCAATGAAAATACTGGTGGCACCGACGGGAATCGAACTGGCGACAGGGCCCAGATGGTAGAACTTGACCACTGGGCTATCACGGTGTCCAAATAATAATAATAATAATAATAATAATAATAATAATAGTGCTTCTCTGTCAATGGCTGATGCATTTCTGCACATGCGCCTCCATCGTCTCACCCGTGAGGGGAGTACGAAGAATTGACGATAAGCTCTAATGACACCCCCGCAAGGGCAGTTCCAACACTTCCAGACGGGCCGGTAATAATAATAATAATAATAGTGTATCTCGTGTATCTCCTGCCAATTGCTGAGCCAAAAGGCCATGTGCATCCAGTCCTCCATTCCATAAGGAAAGTCTCCACACCAATCGGTGGAATAAAGGAAGTGACGGCATAGAACATTACTCTAGGAGCTTTATACCAATCAGCCCATGGAAAGGACCGATGGCCTATGTACTCCCTAAATAATAATAATAATAATAATAATAATAATAATAATAATAATAGTGTTTCTCTGTCAATGGCTGATGCATTTCTGCACATGCGCCTCCATCGTCTCACCCGTGAGGGGAGTACGAAGAATTGACGATAAGCTCTAATGACACCCCCGCAAGGGCAGTTCCAACACTTCCAGACGGACCGGTATGTTCAATGAAAATACTGGTCCAGACGGATCGGTATGTTCAATGAAAATACTGGTGGCACCGACGGTAATCGAACTGGCGACAGGGCCCAGATGGTAGAACTTGACCACTGGGCTATCACGGTGTCCAAATAATAATAATAATAATAATAATAATAATAATAATAATAATAATAATAATAATAATAATAATAATAATAATAATAGTGCTTCTCTGTCAATGGCTGATGCATTTCTGCACATGCGCCTCCATCGTCTCACCCGTGAGGGGAGTACGAAGAATTGACGATAAGCTCTAATGACACCCCCGCAAGGGCAGTTCCAACACTTCCAGACGGGCCGGTAATAATAATAATAATAATAATAATAATAATAATAATAATAATAATAGTGCTTCTCAGTCAATGGCGAATGCATTTCTGCACATGTGCCTCCATCGTCTCACCAGTGAGGGGAGTACGAAGATTTGACGATAGGCTCTACTGACATCCCCGCAAGGCAGCTCCAAGCCTTCCAGACAGACCAATACTTTCAAAGAAAATATCCTTTGAAAATACTGGCACCAGGTCCCAGATGGTAGACCTTAACCACTGGGCTATCGCGGTGCCAATAATAATAATAGTAAAAAATTAATAATAATAACAAGAATAATAATAATAATCATAATAACTAGGGGCTGCGCCAACACCTGAAAGGATGGTTTGCGGTGCGCTTCGCGCACCCCCCCCCCCCCCCCCTTCCGCCCCTCGGGCTAGGGTTCCCGGGGGAAGAGCCCCCCGGACCCCCCCCTTTCCCGTCGACAGGGTACGTTGAATTGTCGGAGGTACCAGCAGAACGCAAGTGTAAGCTCTGGTGGGACAAAAACCTAAAATCTCTGGTTTTTGTGCCACCCGCCACCAAAACTTTTTTATCTCCGAGAGAGCGCACCTAGAGGTGTCGGGTACACCAAACATCAGCCTCAAACTCCCTCAGGTGTGCGCGAACGGAGCCTGGTGGCGCAAAAACCTCAATATCCCGGTGTGTACGCCACCCAGCGCCACAATTTTTATGATTTCGAAGAGAGCTCCTCAAGAAGTGTCAGATACACCAAATATCAGCCGCTAACTCCCTCTGGTGTGCGCAAACGGCGCCTGGTGGCACAAGACCTCACTTTTCTGGTGTGGGTGCCACCCGCAACCGAAACGGGTACGTACAATCGCCGGGCTGGGGTTCCCGGGGGGAGGGCTCCCCCGGACCCCTGCCCCGTCGACAGGGTACGTTCCATTGCCGGAGGGCGCCTGGTGGCACACGACCTCAATTTTCTGGTGTGGGTGCCACCCGCGACCAAAACGGGTACGTACAATCGCCGGACTGGGGATCCCGGGGGAGGGCCCCCCGGACCCCCCCTGCCCCGTCGACAGGGTACGTTCAGTTGCCGGAGGTACCGGCAAGCACTCCAAAAACAAGGAATTTTGGCATTCAGGACACTCCCCTAACGCAAATATTTGCGTGAATTCCAAAAAAATCTATATCAGCATCAACGTCGAGTCTGGGGCTAGCCACCCTGCGATGATGAGCTCCCAACTCCTCCTGGTTCACACAAACCATGATTTATTCCGATGGGAGAGCAGAAAATAGCCTAAAAAAACCAGGAATTTCGGCATTCAGGACAGTCCCCCAACGCAAATATTTGCGTGAATTTCAAAAAAATTATATCAGCACCAACATCGAGTAGGGGGTAGCCACCCTGCAAATATGAGCTCCCAACTCCTGCTTCCCACAAACCATGATTTATTCCGACAGGGGTGCGAAAATGCGGTGTGTGTGTGTGTGTGGGGGGGGGGGGTAACACAATTTTCATTTTCCCCGTCCCCCCAAACCCCCCACCCCCTACTCCAACACCTTTCAGGGATAACAACAACAACAACAACAACAATAATAATAATAATAATAATAATAATAGTGCTTCTCTGTCAATGGCTGATGCATTTCTGCACATGCGCCTCCATCGTCTCACCCGTGAGGGGAGTACGAAGAATTGACGATAAGCTCTAATGACACCCCCGCAAGGGCAGTTCCAACACTTCCAGACGGGCCGGTATGTTCAATGAAAATACTGGTCCAGAAATAGACCGGTATGTTCAATGAAAATACTGGTGGCACCGACGGGAATCGAACTGGCGACAGGGCCCAGATGGAATAATAATAATAATAATAATAATAATAATAATAATAGTGCTTCTCTGTCAACGGCTGATGCAAATCTGCACGTGCGCCTCCATCGTCTCACCCGTGAGGGGAGTACGAAGAATTGACGATAGGCTCTAATGACACCCCCGCAAGGGCAGTTCCAACACTTCCAGACGGACCGGTATGTTCAATGAAAATACTGGTGGCACCGACGGGAATCGAACTGGCGACAGGGCCCAGATGGTAGAACTTGACCACTGGGCTATCACGGTGTCCAATAATAATAATAATAATAATAATAATAATAATAGTGCTTCTCTGTCAATGGCTGATGCATTTCTGCACATGCGCCTCCATCGTCTCACCCGTGAGGGGAGTACGAAGAATTGACGATAAGCTCTAATGACACCCCCGCAAGGGCAGTTCCAACACTTCCAGACGGGCCGGTATGTTCAATGAAAATACTGGTCCAGAAATAGACCGGTATGTTCAATGAAAATACTGGTGGCACCGACGGGAATCGAACTGGCGACAGGGCCCAGATGGTAGAACTTGACCACTGGGCTATCACGGTGTCCATAATAATAATAATAATAATAATAATAATAATACTATATCTGAGGCGTACTGATGCAGCTAATGGCATATCCTCAACGGACATAAGCCTCCAATACCCTTGTTCGAGGTCCTCCACCCCCCCGTGTCAGTCTCTCGCCTGATGATCGGGGCCACCGATGGAGCTCCTGAGGGCAAGACTGCACTAAGCCGAGGTTATTCCGCAGTCAATAATAATAATAATAATAATAATAATAATAATAGATGGCTGATGCATTTCTGCACATGCGCCTCCATCGTCTCACCCGTGAGGGGAGTACGAAGAATTGACGATAAGCTCTAATGACACCCCCGCAAGGGCAGTTCCAACACTTCCAGACGGGCCGGTATGTTCAATGAAAATACTGGTCCAGAAATAGACCGGTATGTTCAATGAAAATACTGGTGGCACCGACGGGAATCGAACTGGCGACAGGGCCCAGATGGTAGAACTTGACCACTGGGCTATCACGGTGTCCATAATAATAATAATAATAATAATAATAATAATAATAATAATAATAATAATAATAATAATAATAATAATAATAATAGTGCTTCTCTGTCAATGGCTGATGCATTTCTGCACATGCGCCTCCATCGTCTCACCCGTGAGGGGAGTACGAAGAATTGACGATAAGCTCTAATGACACCCCCGCAAGGGCAGTTCCAACACTTCCAGTTGGGCCGGTATGTTCAATGAAAATACTGGTCCAGAAATAGACCGGTATGCAATGAAAATACTGGTGGCACCGACGGGAATCGAACTGGCGACAGGGCCCATATGGAATAATAATAATAATAATAATAATAATAATAATAATAATAATAATAACTAGGGACTGCGCCAACACCTGAAAGGATGGTTTACCGGTGCGCGAAACCGGTGCGCTTCGCGCACCAAACCCCGCCAGCCCCTGACCCCCCCTCCCCTCCCGCCCCCTTTCCCTTCGACAGGGTACGTTGAATTGCCGGAGGTGCCGCAAAGAGCGCCTGGTCGCAAAGAACATCAATTTTCAGGTGTGGGTGCCAACCGCAACCAGAACGGGTACGTACAATCGCAGGGCTGCGGTTCCGGGGGGAGGGCCCCCCGGACCCCCCCTGCCCCGTCGACAGGGTACGTTCAATTGCCGGAGGCACTGGCAAGAACTCCTAAAGAACAAGGAAATTTGGCATTCAGGACACTCCCCTAACGCAAATATTTGCGTGAATTCCAAAGAAACTATATCAGCATCAAGATCGAGTCTGGGGCTAACCACCCTGCCAATATGAGCTCCCAAATCCTCCTGGTTCCCACAAACCATGATTTATTCCGATGGGGTGCAAAAAAAGGCCGAAAAAACAAGGAAATTTGGCATTCAGGACACTCCCCTAACGAAATATTTGCGTGAATTCCAAAAAAATCTATATCAGCATCAACGTCGAGTCTGGGGCTAACCACCCTGCCAATATGAGCTCCCAACTCCTCCTCGTTCCCACAAACCATGATTTGTTCCGATGGGGGGTGCAAAAAAAGGCCAAAAAAACAAGGAATTTTTGCATTCAGGACACTCCCCTAACGCAAATGATTGCGTGAATTCCAAAGAAATTATATCAGCATCAACATCGAGTCTGGGGCTACCCACCCTGTCAATATGAGCTCCCAACTTTTCCTGGTTCACACAAACCATGATTTATTCCGAGTGGGGTGCGAAAAAAAACAAGGAATTTTGGCATTCAGGACACTCCCCTAACGCAAATATTTGCGTGAATTCCAAAAAAAATCATATCAGCATCAAGATCGAGTCTGGGGCTAGCCACCCTGCAAATATGAGCTCCGAACTACTCCTCGTTCCCACAAACCATGATTTATTCCGACAGGGGTGTCGATTTGGGGGGGGGGGGGGTGATGGGTAGGGGTGGGTGGGGTACACAATTTTCCTTTTCCCCCTCCCAATGAAAATACTGGTGGCACCGACGGGAATCGAACTGGCGACAGGGCCCAGATGGTAGAACTTGACCACTGGGCTATCACGGTGTCCATGATAACAATAATAATAATAATAATAATAATAATAATAATAATAATAATAATAATAATAATAATAATAATAATAATAGTGCTTCTCTGTCAATGGCTGATGCATTTCTGCACATGCGCCTCCATCGTCTCACCCGTGAGGGGAGTACGAAGAATTGACGATAAGCTCTAATGACACCCCCGCAAGGGCAGTTCCAACACTTCCAGACGGGCCGGTATGTTCAATGAAAATACTGGTCCAGACGGATCGGTATGTTCAATGAAAATACTGGTGGCACCGAATAATAATAATAATAATAATAATAATAATAATAATAATAATAATAATAATAATAGTGCTTCTCTGTCAATGGCTGATGCATTTCTGCACATGCGCCTCCATCGTCTCACCCGTGAGGGGAGTACGAAGAATTGACGATAGGCTGTAATGACACCCCCGCAAGGGCAGTTCCAACACTTCCAGACGGACCGGTATGTTCAATGAAAATACTGGTCCAGACGGACCGGTATGTTCAATGAAAATACTGGTGGCACCGACGGGAATCGAACTGGCGAGGGCCCAGATGGTAGAACTTGACCACTGGGCTATCACGGTGTCGTAAATAATAATAATAATAATAATAATAATAATAATAATAGTGCTTCTCTGTCAATGGCTGATGCATTTCTGCACATGCGCCTCCATCGTCTCACCCGTGAGGGGAGTACGAAGAATTGACGATAAGCTCTAATGACACCCCTGCAAGGGCAGTTCCAACACTTCCAGACGGGCCGGTATGTTCAATGAAAATACTGGTCCAGAAATAGACCGGTATGTTCAATGAAAATACTGGTGGCACCGACGGGAATCGAACTGGCGACAGGGCCAATAATAATAATAATAATAATAATAATAATAATGTATCTCCTGCCAATTGCTGAGCCAAAAGGCCATGTGCATCCAGTCCTCCATTCCATAAGGAAAGTCTCCACACCAATCGGTGGAATAAAGGAAGTGACGGCATAGAACATTACTCTAGGAGCTTTATACCAATCAGCCCATTGAAAGGACCAATGGCCTATGTACTCCCTAATAATAATAATAATAATAATAATAATAATAATAATAGTGTTTCTCTGTATGTCTTATAAAAAACAACACAACGACATGGCCTCGGAACCAACACAACAACATAGCCTCGGAACCCACATCGACATAGCCTCGGAACCCACACAACAACAGAGCCTCGGAACCAACACAACAACATAGCCTCGGAACCAACACAACAACATAGCCTCGGAGCCAACACAACGACATAGCCTCGAAACCAGTGGGAAGAGGCCCAACCACCTCCTCTTCCCGTGGGGTGCCATACTGTGCACCCCTCCATAATAATAATAATAATAATAATAATAATAGTGTATCTCCTGCCAATTGCTGAGCCAAAAGGCCATGTGCATCCAGTCCTCCATTCCATAAGGAAAGTCTCCACACCAATCGGTGGAATAAAGGAAGTGACGGCATAGAACATTACTCTAGGAGCTTTATACCAATCAGCCCATGGAAAGGACCGATGGCCTATGTACTCCCTAATAATAATAATAATAATAATAATAATAATAATAATAATAGTGTATCTCCTGCCAATTGCTGAGCCAAAAGGCCATGTGCATCCAGTCCTCCATTCCATAAGGAAAGTCTCCACGCCAATCGGTGGAATAAAGGAAGTGACGGCATAGAACATTACTCTAGGAGCTTTATACCAATCAGCCCATGGAAAGGACCGATGGCCTATGTACTCCCTAATAATAATAATAATAATAATAATAATAATAATAATAATAATAATAATAATAATAATAATAATAATAATAATAATAGTATTGTATTGATCTGTCATGGCCGAGCCCAAGGGCTATGCGCCTCCATCCCTCGACCCAACAGTCACAACAGTGAATGTTGGGGAGGGAAGAGTGACTCTGACCATCCCTAAATAGCTACCCGCTCGGCGTGTCAGGTACCTTGCAGAGAATCAAACTGCAAATGATTGATGTTCCCTTTGAGAGAATTCCACAAGACTGGGTATAAGTCGAATGGAGGTACTCAAGGGGTGTAGCAGATTTCATGCGGTCTGCCAGCGCATGAGGACGTTTTGTGGTAAGTGTCTGGGACGCGTCGAAACCCGTCACCATCCCTAGATCGCGGAATGTATATACCCCTTTGACCCCACGTGGTGTATGTCTTATAAAAACAACACAACGACATAGCCTCGGAACCAACACAACGACATAGCCTAGGGAACCAATGGGAAGAGGCCCAACCACCTCCTCTTCCCGTGGGGTGCCATACTGTCTCCATAATAATAATAATAATAGGAAAAGGATAAGAGGAAATTTCCGAGATTTTACAATTTCTTCAGGGTGGCAGGGGGGGCGGGGTTCTTATCTTTCTTTTTTCTTTTCCTTTTGCATTTTCTTTCTCTCTGCCCCCCCCCCCCATTCTACCCACACACACACACACACACATACACCTCCCCTTGTTTCAATTTTTGTTCTCTTTTCTTAGTCTAGATCCACGACAAAAGCACCGAAATCATTATATGAGTCAAAATCATAAGGATTTATCCGGTTGCTGTTGTTGTTGTTGTTGTTGTTGTTGTTCTTGTTCCTTTAATTACTTAAAATCAATAACTGTTGGAGCGTGGCTGCCATAACGAAACAAACCAATGTTGTTGTTATTGTTGGGTTGCTGCTGCTGCTGCTGCTCTCGTCGTAGTTGTCGTTGTCGTTGTTGTTGTTGTTGGTGGTGGTGGTTGCTCTTGTTTGTTTGTTGTTTGTTTGTTGTTGTTGTTGTTGTTTTTGTTATTGTTATTGTTATTGTTGTTGTTGTTTATTTTCGTAAATCAATATTGATCAATAACTGGTTGGAGGTGGCTGCCTTAACGAAAAAACCGTAAAATACTTTCGCAACAAGGACACCAGAGCCAGTTCATGAAGTTGCAGAACTCATAGACTCAGAACCAAAAATATAGAAAGAGAGAACCAAAGAGGACTATAGAGGGACAACAAGGAGGAGAATAGGAGAGTCAGCGAAGAGCATGCTAGAACTTAGGAACCGAATCGGAACTAGCAAGCGAAGAAAGGATAAGAGGAAGATGAATGGGGAGGAGAAACTCGCCGTGACCTATGCTGTTGTTATTGTTGTTGTTGTTGTTGTTGCTGTTGTTGTTGCTGTTGTTGTTGTACTTGCATCCAGTTGTTGTTGTTGTTGTTGCTGTTGTTGAATTTGATTAATAATATTCATTAACGGTGCTTGTTGTTGCTTGTTGTTGGGGTTGTTGGGGTTGTTCCTTTAACTCATTATCAATAACTAGTTGGAGTGGCTATGGGCCAAAGTAATGTTGTTGTGTTGTTGTTTTCAATTAAATTAATCACTTAGACCAATTATAAGATGGTGTGCGGCTAACGGCCAAAAAATATAATAACTGCCAATTCAAGACTTTCGTCCTGTCATCCCCGGCCGTCGGGACGCCAGAGCTTATTCATTGTACTATAGAACTCTAAGGCTCAAAAACAAAAATAGAAAATGAGGGAACGAGCAAGAGAGCATGAACTAGAGTAAAACAACAACGAGGGGTGGGGTGGGGGGGGAAGGAGGAGGAAAGATAGCGAAGAGAGCAAGCTACATCAACAGAACTAGCCAGCAAGAAAGGAGGAGGAACAAAGGAAGATGAAGGAGGAGGAGAAACTCGCGGTGGCCAATTAGGAAACAGTCCGAGCAACAGGTTAGATGCTCACGTGAGAACTATATTCATGTTATTGTTGTTGTTGTTGTTGTTGTTCTTGTTCAATTTATTAATTAATAATTAATAACTAGTTATTGCTGTTGTTGTTGCTAGTCTGTTGTTGTTGCTGTTGTTGTTGTTGTTGTTGTTCAATTTAATTAATAATCAAGAACTAGTTGGAGTGTGGCTGTCGACCAAAAAATAAATATAATACATTGCCACTCACATGCCCGGCTCGGGACACTAGAGCTCATTCATTGAGCTGTAGGACTTCAGGGCTCAGCAACAATTGATACAGTTGTTGTTGTTGTTGTTGTTGTTGATGATGAATTTAATTAATAGTTAACTAAATCAATGGCAAGATAGTGTGGCTAAGGTATACTTAACGGCCTTCAGTAAAAAAGGCCACTTAGTATTAAATTTTGTTGTTGTTGTTGTTGTTGTTGTTGTTGTTGTATTTAAGTAAAGTAATAAACCAATTGTATGATGGTGCATGGCTAACGGCCTTCGAGCGCCACTTAAAGACAAGTAATAATCATCCCAGCCGACTCGGGACGCCAGAGCATGCTCACTGTACTATAGGACTCTAGTTGTTGTTGTTGTTGTTGTTCAATTTAACAATAATGATAATAATAATAATAATAATAATAATAATAATAATAATAATAGTGCTTCTCTGTCAATGGCTGATGCATTTCTGCACATGCGCCTCCATCGTCTCACCCGTGAGGGGAGTACGAAGAATTGACGATAAGCTCTAATGACACCCCCGCAAGGGCAGTTCCAACACTTCCAGACGGGCCGGTATGTTCAATGAAAATACTGGTCCAGAAATAGACCGGTATGTTCAATGAAAATACTGGTGGCACCGACGGGAATCGAACTGGCGACAGGGCCCAGATGGTAGAACTTGACCACTGGGCTATCACGGTGTCCAAATAATAATAATAATAATAATAATAATAATAGTGTATCTCCTGCCAATTGCTGAGCCAAAAGGCCATGTGCATCCAGTCCTCCATTCCATAAGGAAAGTCTCCACACCAATCGGTGGAATAAAGGAAGTGACGGCATAGAACATTACTCTAGGAGCTTTATACCAATCAGCCCATGGAAAGGACCGATGGCCTATGTACTCCCTAAATAATAATAATAATAATAATAATAATAATAATAATAGTGCTTCTCTGTCAATGGCTGATGCATTTCTGCATATGCGCCTCCATCGTCTCACCCGTGAGGGGAGTACGAAGAATTGACGATAAGCTCTAATGACACCCCTGCAAGGGCAGTTCCAACACTTCCAGACGGGCCGGTATGTTCAATGAAAATACTGGTCCAGAAATAGACCGGTATGTTCAATGAAAATACTGGTGGCACCGACGGGAATCGAACTGGCGACAGGGCCCAGATGGTAGAACTTGACCACTGGGCTATCACGGTGTCCATAATAATAATAATAATAATAATAATAATAATAATAGTGTGTGTATCTCCTGCCAATTGCTGAGCCAAAAGGCCATGTGCATCCAGTCCTCCATTCCATAAGGAAAGTCTCCACACCAATCGGTGGAATAAAGGAAGTGACGGCATAGAACATTACTCTAGGAGCTTTATACCAATCAGCCCATGGAAAGGACAATAATAATAATAATAATAATAATAATAATAGTGCTTCTCTGTCAATGGCTGATGCATTTCTGCACATGCGCCTCCATCGTCTCACCCGTGAGGGGAGTACGAAGAATTGACGATAAGCTCTAATGACACCCCCGCAAGGGCAGTTCCAACACTTCCAGACGGACCGGTATGTTCAATGAAAATACTGGTCCAGACGGAGCGGTATGTTCAATGAAAATACTGGTGGCACCGACGGTAATCGAACTGGCGACAGGGCCCAGATGGTAGAACTTGACCACTGGGCTATCACGGTGTCCAGAATAATAATAATAATAATAATAATAATGGAATTTAAACAAAGTGATTAAAATGCAATGTTGTTGTTGTTGTTGTCGTTAAATTTAATTTAAGTAATTAAACCAATGGCGTTGTTGTTGTTGTTGTTGTTGAATTTAATGATAAAATTTAAAGAAAATGATTAAAATGCAAGATGGTGTGTGGCTACTTGCCACTTTCATCCCCGGCCGACAGGACGCCAGAGCCTGCTAAAACTATAGATCTCGAGTGCTCAGAAACAAAAAATAAAGAAAGAAGAAAGGGAGCAGAAGAGTGTGCCTTTTAATCGAACAACAAGAGAGGGAGAAGACGACAGTCAGTTGTTGTTGTTGTTCAATCATGATTATTAAATTGAAGAACAAGAAAGTATTCATTAAAATGCAAGATGGTTGTTGTGTTGTTGTTGTTGTTGTAAATTTAATTACAGTAATTAAACCAATGGCATGATGGTGCATGGATAAGGGCCTTGTTGTTGTTGTTGTTGTTGTAAATTTAATTACAGTAATTAAACCAGTGGCATGATGGTGCATGGATAACGGCCTTTAAACCCACTTAAAGACAAGTAGATGTCTAATCATCCCCGGCCGACTCGGGACGCCAGAGCATGTCTCACTATACTTTCGGACTCTAGAGCTTAAAGAAGAAATAAAGAGAGGAAAAAGGAGCAGAAGAGCATGCAATATATGTTGTAGTTGTAGTTGTAGCTGTAGTTGTTGTTGCTGTTGTGTTGTTGTTGTTGTTGTTGTTTGTTGTTGTTTAATAGAGATAGATATGAAGATACAAACAACGGAGAAGATAGAGAGGATAGAAGTCTGATAGAAAAAATAAATATAAATACGTAATTGCACTCAGAGTACTATCGTCAAGAGTGATCATGCACAGAGAAAAATGCAGCGAACAACAGAGAAGGTAGATAGGAAGATAGAAGTATGATAGAAACAACAGAGATTATTCAAATACAATAGAAGCGTAACAAAGCTTAACAACCTACTAGCTTTCATTTTTGCAGAGAGTGGGTGTTTCTCTCTGGTGTTTCTTGTTTCTCCGTTTTCTTTTCTTTTCCTTGTTTTTCTTCTTTTTCTCTTTGTTCCTTTCTTTCTATCTTCTTTTTCTCTTTCCTTTCCCTTCCATATTATTCTTTCCAGGAGCTTTCTGTTGAACCTTAGTTCCAGACTTCCTTATGAGCTTGTACTGTTGTTCTTTGGAACCAGACTTCTTTTGAATTAGGCTCTTCTTTTTTCTATCGTCTCTCTCTCATTAAACCTTGTTACTGTATAAATAAAAAATAATAAAAAAATTAAATAAATAAAAAAAGAAAAAAAAACTCTGACTAGGACTATTAATACTATTTATGAATTAGTTTCTATTACTTGTACAACGTTTATTATTTATTAAAATATTTTCTTGTTAAAAAAATAAAAATAAAAAAAAATCGATGGAACTACATCAACTGGATGCACCAGCTCAAGAAATCCAACCGCTTACACCCACACACATTGCCACAGCACAAGCGGCGACCCATCAGACTCGCCTCTTGCTTTCCCTATCGTAATGTATAATTAGATAATGTCTTGACGATGACTCTATTATTGACTACTACGTATTAATTATTTTTGTTTGTTTAAAAAAAGTTTTGAAAAAAAAAAGAGCGGCCTCCCGACCCAGGACCTTATGCTTGTTACGAATGCAAAAACACATTCATCTCTCTTTCTGCACTCGAAACACACACTGACAACACATGCACACACAAGCGTGGAACAGGTGCCAAGCTCAAGCACGATGGCCTTGTAAAGCTATTGTATGAGGATGTGTCTAAGGTAGGTGGAATGAATGCAACGCTTGAGCCTCGTTACTACAACGATGAGAAACGATGGGTCGATCTTGCTATCTTTCCCTCTGCGTCTACTACCTCCAAGCTACAGCTTGACACTGATCTAGCCATCACCAACCCCATCGCTCCGTCCTATGTCGAAGATACGATTCGTGACGTCAATGCTGCCATCGAGAAGCGTGAAGCCGAAAAAATCAACAAACACGCGGAAGGATGCAGGCAAGCCGGCGCTGAATTTATCCCGTTTGTCATGTCTAGCTTCGGTGGTTTCGGAATGCATGCTCAAGTCTTCATGAAGAACCTTGGCGAGCAAGCAGCCTTTCACATGCCATCGATCTACACGCCGCACGGATATGCTCTACGAATCAAAGCCACTCTGCACTTCGCAATTCATCGATGGAACTACATCAACTGGATGCACCAGCTCAAGAAATCCAACCGCTTACACCCACACACAGTGCCACAGCACAAGCGGCGACCCATCAGACTCGCCTCTTGCTTTCCCTATCGTAATGTATAATTAGATAATGTCTTGACGATGACTCTATTATTGACTACGTATTAATTATTTTTGTTTGTTAAAAAAAGTTTTGAAAAAAAAAAAAAAAAAAAAAAAAAAAAAAAAAAAAAAAACAGAAATAAAAAAAAAATCCATCCGCCGAAGAAGATTGGCATTTGACCCTTAAGCTGATAGTTAATATGACCTATTTAAGGGTTTAATGCCATTTTGCAAGGGACGGATAAACTGCCACAGAAATCTGGTAAGTTTTTTGTAGGTTTGTCTTGGTGGCACATCTTTCCACTGAACCATTTCGAATAATTATGGTTTACGGGTTTCGAGTTCTTTCAAGTTTTCCAGAGTCCATCAGCGACCTGGGCTGCTCTGCAATAATTTGGTCGTGGGGTGCGAAAGAATGGGCTTCTGAAATGAAGACTGTAGCGCAAAACAGTTTCTCCCTTTCGTGGGAAGGCGACGACATGCTTTGGGTTGGCCTCGAGGTCTTCTTGAGGTCTCCTTTGCAATACTCGCATAGCTAAATTGATTAGTGTTCGTCTATGACGGTCGTTGAACCTGCTTGGTTCGCTTTGGAGCCTCTTTCGGTCAGTCGTGGCTTGCATTCACTCTGAAGTAAATGAATGAACATAGCGTCTCACAATTTGAGTTCGCGCTTTTTTTTCCTTCTCCTACAAGCTCTCTCCTCTTGCAGCGCCTTGACTTGTTGCGTGCTTACTTCTTTGAACAGGCGGGATACCCAGAAACATCTGACACAATCGTCCATACATTCTTACTGAGATCACAGCCAAGACTACCTGTGATGGCTTCCTGGCTCGAGCTACCCAACACGCTGACGGACAACAGCATTCGAGAAATACAACACTTGCCAACGATGCCCAAGTATTCCAAGCTTGAAAATAATTCCAAGGATCTTCAAGCCGGCATGGAAATGCGAGAAATGGAAGCAGAAATGACCCTAGAGCCATCCACAGCGTTTGGAATTCTATTAAGGTGATATTTTTTTATTCCTATACATACATAACTAAGCTAAGATGTCATTTCAGGTGGCTTGGTTATGGCCTCCCCACGTTCCTGTTCCTACTAGCGCAAATGCTGCTCTGTGAACTCTATTTCGTCCAACGCTGATAGAAGGCTTAGCATTCAATAAAAAGCAGTGATTTCTCTCTCTCTCTCTCTCACACACACACACACTCTCTCTCTCTCATCTTTGATAAAGTAGAGTGTGGGAGAGTGTAGGAAAGGGGGGAGTATTAAATAAGGATACACTTGCCACCCCTGGCGATCAAGCCTAAGTGACTGACTGACTTGCTGGGCACTGAGTTCGCGGCTGTCAGTGAACAAAAAATGTTTCGTCTCTTTTTTCATTTTCTGTTTTCCCCTACCTTGTACCCTTACTATTTTTTTCTTTCGTTTTTTTTTACGCAAGCACTGTGTTAATAAAATACTTGCCACTCGTAAATTTGAGTGGGAAGACGCAGAGATAGTTCTTATAATTATAATGCATTTGTGCACGAGGTTACCGCAGCGGTTTACCTTTGTGTGCTTGCCATTCTTTCGTGTTTTCGTGACTCTCCATGCTTGATTCATTTTCTCATTTTATTTTTTATTTTACCCCCTTTTTTCATATATATATATACATATATATATATAACATATATATATAATATATATATATTTCATATATATACATACATATATATAATATATTTAAAGATATGTATATATATAATATATGTATATATATATAATATATATATGTATAGGAATCGGCTCGATTCCTCAGCCTTCATTTTACCCATTTTCTTTGAAACTTTTCTTTCCCTTCTTCCTTCAATTTTTTCTTTCATCATCTTCCCTTCAATTTCTCCTTTTATCCCCTTTTTTTTCTCCTTCCTGATTTTCTCTCTCCCTTTCATTCTACCTTTTTTTCTCATTCTCTTTTTCACACGCCTCTGGCTCTCCCCCCTTTTTGTTACCCTTTTCCCAACCTATTTTCTTTTTCCTTGTTTTTCATTTTTCGATTCTCACTCTTTCTAGTGACTTAATTGTAAGTTACTCTTGCGTTCTTCCCTCAGTTTATTCTTTTATTACTATTTTTATTATAACTATTTTTTTTTCATATGTATATATATGTATGTAAAAAAAAAAATAATAATAATAATAATAATAATAATAATAATAATAGTGTATCTCCTGCCAATTGCTGAGCCAAAAGGCCATGTGCATCCAGTCCTCCATTCCATAAGGAAAGTCTCCACAATAATAATAATAATAATAATAATAATAATAATAATAATAATAATAGTGTATCTCCTGCCAATTGCTGAGCCAAAAGGCCATGTGCATCCAGTCCTCCATTCCATAAGGAAAGTCTCCACACCAATCGGTGGAATAAAGGAAGTGACGGCATAGAACATTACTCTAGGAGCTTTATACCAATCAGCCCATGGAAAAGGACCGATGGCCTATGTACTCCCTAAATAATAATAATAATAATAATAATAGTAATAGTGCTTCTCTGTCAATGGCTGATGCATTTCTGCACATGCGCCTCCATCGTCTCACCCGTGAGGGGAGTACGAAGAATTGACGATAAGCTCTAATGACACCCCCGCAAGGGCAGTTCCAACACTTCCAGACGGGCCGGTATGTTCAATGAAAATGCTGGTCCAGAAATAGACCGTGTATGTTCAATGAAAATACTGGTGGCACCGACGGGAATCGAACTGGCGACAGGGCCCAGATGGTACAACTTGACCACTGGGCTATCACGGTGTCCAAAATAATAATAATAATAATAATAGGCTTCCTCAGACTATAGCATCAGATCCAGATCCTGGACATGTGCCTCCATTGGGTCACCGGGGTCAGCCGATCCCAACGCATTGTCAGAACACCAAACAGACATAGCAGCAACAGCAACAGCAGGGGCAGATGGGGGCTGTGAAGTGCATGAAGAGCTAGATGCGAGGGTGTTAGCTGAAGAGAAGAACTCGGAGACACTACGCTGCGCTCCCGAACCCCTCTCTCTAGCCAGGACGTCCACACTGCGGACGGCCGCGCCGCGCAACATCACGTCACTTGGGGGAGAGGGTGGGACAGAAGCTGATGGAACCTCAGTGAGGTCAATCACCTCCTCGCCCCCATCCTCCACCCCAAGCTCCTCCCTTTTACCCTCCCTAGCAGACCAACACTCAGACACATATGATCCAAACAACACATCCAACTTTGGAGGGGGACGCAACGCTGTAACCCCTAACAACGCAGCAAGCCTAAAGTTACTGCGGAAGCGCGACTTCCCCTGAAAAAGCTTACAAAACAATCGTGATTGATCCACATGCGACATATCATCCCAACCCTGCCGCACAGAGCCCTCCCGCTCCCGCCCAAGCAACACATCCTCCACCACAACCTCACCGCCTACGACCTCACCACCCTCCTCACTCCCTCCATCCCCCTCAGCACCCCCCACAGCCATGCCACCGAGCCTCTGCATACTCAGCAACAGCTGCTTACGTCTCCCCTCATGCATGGGGCAATCCCATAAGAAGTGCGCAAGGGACTCATTGACATCATCATGACAACAGAAGCAGCGAGGGGACATGCCACTGACCAACTTGCTGCGGTACAACCGAAGGCGGTTGTTGCAGCTGAGCAACCTTCTCCGAAGCAGATTATAATGCGCATCATCAAGGGCTACCCATCTTGGGAACTCCTTAGTTCCAAAGACTTGTCTTAGGATGACTCGCAGGCCATCAGTAAGATCGCTGCCTGCCTCTCGCTTGTCCCACATCAGTTGCTGCACCATCTTGACGTCCTGCTGAAGGGCCCACTTGTCCACAGTCGAACACCAACCCTCGAGGTCCTTCTCTGAGCTATTTAGGAGCTCCTGAAGCCCTTGTTGTAGATCCATTGAGTCCCTGATAACGCCTTCGGCCTCCGCAGTCCAGTCGGATTTGACTTGAGATGCGATGACAGGAAATCGCTTCTCCGGTAGAACACGCAGCCGTCCATAGAACTTCAGTTGCGCCGCCCGCCGCAAACGCTCCGCACTCAAAGAGCGCGCCAGAAAGAGTGTAATCCACTTGCTTGTCTTAGGGCTGATGCCGAGAATCATCCTCATGGGGCGCAGCATTGCTGCCTCCAGCTTGGTGAGCTGCGATACGGGGGCACGCCAGACATCGAAGGCGTACTTCAGCTTGGCCCCCACAAGTTGATTCCAGCACATGAGACGATACCTAGCTTGTATCTCACCTGCACACCACAAAGAGTACCAACCTGCGGTGGCGACTTCAGTGACACGCGTAGCCCGCAGGGCCTGCTCCTTCCACTTCAGGTCGTCGGTGATAACCACTCCCAGGTACTTGTACTGACTGGTGACACAAAGCTTCTGGCCGCGAAACAACACCACGGGCTCACCTCGCTCCCTGATACTTGGTCGTTTCGCCTTGCTCGACGTGTAAATGGGCATGATTTCCGTCTTGCCGTGCTTCAAGTTGACTTCCAGCCGGTAATCTTCCGCGAACTTGGCCACAACATTGACCATCTTCTGGAGCTCGGTGCGACTGTGAGCGATGAGGGCCACGTCGTCCGCGTATAGAAGTGCCTTGATGTCGTTCAGCCGCTTCACATCCGTGATCTTGAGGGCACTCGCCAGCCGATCACACAGCTCATCCATAAAGACGTTGAAGAGTGTGGGAGAGAGAGGGGACCCCTGTTGGACGCCTACACCCTCCAGTACTTCGGGGGTGAGTGCTCCATCAACTAGCACTTGCGACGAAGTCTGCTCGTAGCACCTGCGTAGCGTGCGCCAGAACTTGCCCCTTACACCCAGCTTCCAGAGCCTCTCAAATAGGCCATCTCTCCAAACAGACGGGAAAGCCTTGCGTAGATCGACGAACAGGACATACGACTCCCGCTTCTGCTGCTGACGCCCCTTCAACCTCTGCCAAAGGGTAAAGACCTGATCCGTAGTGCGACGCCCCGGGCGGAAGCCTCCCTGCTCTGGACGTAGCTTATCCGGGCCATCCACGAAGAGCGTTAGACGAGTAGCTAATAAGGACAGATACAGCTTACCAAGGCAACTAATAATCGAGATATCCCTCCAGTTGTCAGGATCCGTAGGATCCCCACCCTTGGGGATATTGACGATGATTCCCTTGCCCCAAGCTTTTGGAGTCCTCTCGGCTTCTCGAATCCAGTTGAAGTACTGCGTTAAGTAGCCATTGATGTAGGCGCCGCCATACTTGAGCATCTCGTTCTTCACTTTGTCCTCGCCACAAGCTTTGTGGTTATTCAGGGCACGTTGCCTTGCAAGGACCTCCTCTTGCGTGAACGGCTTGTCCAGCTCTTCGCAAGTGTCTTCACCTACTTCGTGCTCCTTCATAGCCCGGGCCACCTCATCTCTGAAGCGATCGTTCCAGTGGAACTGCCGCTTAGCTTCGGCTTCCTCCCACTCCAGCGAGCCTGCTTCTGCACAGCACTCCACCACAACAGCCGCACTTGCCGGATTTTCCCGTGGCTTCACCGAATTTTTCCGAAATTCCTCCCACCGAGCGACCTTTTCCGGCAGCGTACACGCCAGTGAGCCATCCTCCCTTTGCACCGGCGCGGAGACCTTCGTTCTGCGTGCCCCGCCAAGCCGCTTCGCGAGTAGCCAAAAGCGCTTTGAGGATTGCTCGCGTTGACATTTGACCGCTTCTTCCTGCACTTGCTTGAAGGAGGCGGACTTCTTGGCCCGAGTTGCCTTCCGAATTTGCTTGCGGAGCCGTAGCCAATTCAGACGGGCTTCCGCATTCGATTCATCCCTCCTGTATGCTGCGTAGGCCTCCCGGCGCTGTTGAATGAGCTCCTTTAGCTCCCCGTCGAACCAATTGTTGGTGAAACGGGGTCGTATACATCTGGAGCCAAGGACCCGGTGCGCCGCCATTCGGAAGGACTGCGCCACTCGCTCGGTGACCTCATCTACCATCCGTTGGCTGTCGGCACCACCCGATAGGTCAAGCTCAGGCAGCTGATGCACTCCAAGCTTCTGTAGGCAATGCTGGAATACGTCATCGAACTTGTCGCGTAGATAATCCAGCGCTTGCTTCGCAGCGTGATCATTACCCGAGACACCAGCACCAATAAGCTTATCAACACGAAAGGACCTGTAAGGTTTCGCAGCCCTCTTTGGTCGGCGCTGGCCGCTCCACGTCAGTTCGGCCCATACTGCCTTGTGGTCCGTATCACGATCATCTTCGCATACTCCGAACTTTGCTCCAGATGCCAAGCCAGGCGACGCGCAGATGTAATCGAGGAGGTGCTTGCCTGTGCCCATGCCGCGCTGCTCACGCCGGGACCACCAGTAGGACCCTTCCACTGGGCACGAGAAGCCGCTCAGATTTCGCAGGCCCGAAGCGACGAGGACAGCCGCGAGTCTCTTGCCGTTCTCCGAACGTACCGGTGCTCCCTTATCATCGACCTCCCCGTGCTGACCGACGATGCCCTCCTCTTTTCGGCTGCATGCCGGCCCGAGCTTCGCGTTGGCATCCGCCACCGTGACCACAAGACCTTTGGCTCCAAAAAAAGCTATAGCTGCCTGCCAGGCCGCATACGCCTCTGACGACTCTTCTTCCTGCGTTTCCTGGGGAAAGTAGCCGTTGCCCACATAGATATCCTGAGCGCCGGTAACACCCGAGGCGATACGCAGCCACACTTGCTGCCGGTGGTCGACGGGGGCTGACACCAGGTTGCAATACGGACCAAGGAAGTTAGCCACCGCGAATAGAACCCCACCCTTGCAGCGATTTTTCTCGCTGACCTCCGCAGGTTTTCCAAAAATCCGGAATCCATCCAGGCTGCATTTGGAAAGTTGCTTCTTGCCCATGCGGTGCTCCTGAGCCCCGATGACTAGCCAGCCCTCGTGCTTGTAGAATGATGCCCATTCCGCCGTGCCTACGTTGTCGTATCCCGTTTTACCCTGCCAGTTGTGACTCGCGACGAGTAGCTTGAAGCCGGTATCGAACTGCTTGGAGCGGTGCTTCTTGGCTCGTTTCCGGACCCGACGGCCGCGCTTGGCTTCCGCCCTCGTGCTGCCCCCTCTGCAGGTGCTTGCGCAGGTTGGTCCCCCACTGCACTGGCCGCCGAATGCAGGGGCACCACATGCACATCAGCACACTCAGACACACACTTAGGTGCATCGGCAGCCAATTCCGAAGACACCACCTGCACATCATCGACACATTCTTCATGCAGAGGCAAGACGCGATATCCCGTCGCAGCTTCCTCCTTCCGGACCGCCGCTTCCCCACGCAGATGGATGCGAATAAGCCTTCGGACACGTTTCCTGTCCCTGAACCTGCGCCCAAGGGCCACATTGACCCCTCTGCCGAAGAATTTGAGATGTTTGAGTTGCTGCAACGCCGTCTGCCTGCTGTCATCGTCCTCGTAGACCAGCTCCAGGTGACGAGACATTCGCTGGCCTTGCCACTCCATTACCGGGACCACCAGACCAAGACCGCTCATTTTGGAGGCGATCTCCTGTAGATTGGCGCGTTCTGAGAGCCCCCAGACAATCAGATTACGCCCGTCCTTGTCGTACCGATCTACCCGCCGGTACCGTCGAGGCGGCGGTGCCATCTGCCATATAGCGCCGCTCGCCTTATGTTGAAGCGCCGACCCGTGTGCCAGGTTTGGGGAGGAAGGATGAGGCGCAGCTAAGATAGCCTCTCCACGTGGTTCAGGAATTCCGTCATATACGCGAGCCCTCATCCTCCCATCCTGGGACATCGGGCCAGAGCCCGTCGAAGAGGCATTCCCACGGGGATTGTCCAGGTCTTCGGAGATTCTACCTTGTTCCATAAGGGCCACAGTGGTAGCTCCGTGCTTCGCGTATTTGTAATCCATTGAGAGTAGTAGACAGCCAATGTCGCTGGCCATCACCGCCGCGCCTCTTTACGCCGAGGAAAGCGCCCGTCCATGCAAATAGCATCGGCGGTATCTGCAACACACACTACACGCATTTCCGCCGGTGTCACTGGACGCTGCCGCGTCGCTTCGTGCCCTTCGGCGCCCGCCAGCACCCCCAGCGTCGCCAGAACCTGCCTCACGCACTACACACACTCTCCATCGCATCGCCAACGCCTCTACTCTCATGCCTTATGGACTTTCAGCTGCTCCTAACAATACACATCATGAGGTACGGGTGTCCCCGAGTGGAGCCAGATCGGACGGCGTGCCGCTGAAACTCCTTCCCCCACGTGGGTATAGAAGGCGCGAACCTAGCGGTACATATAGGGTCTTACAGACAAGTATAGTAATCCCAGCCGAAGCTGCTCAGTTAGAAATGCAACGGTGGAGGGTGTGAATGCATGGGGCAAGGCACGGCAACGCAGCAAGGCACTGGCAAGGCATTAGGACCGACTGAAGCCCCTCTCCAACGTGCGCTCATCATGTGTTCCAGTTAGGCAACCCCGAAGAAGCGAAGATAGGGAGGAGACAAAACCCAGATAGGATGAAGATAGGATTAAAATGAAGCCGAAATAGAGCCGAGTTGGAACAGGTCAACTCAGCCCCATCTCGGCTCAATGTGAATCCTATCTTCAACCCATCTCGGTACTGTTTCCTCCGAATGCTCACCTCAACAAGATCACCAAACCGGAACTGGAAGCCCCCAGGCATTTACTCGGCAGGAAATTCTGCGAAAATGGGCTAACCAGGAAACCAGACCCAAACCAACAGCCAAGAAAAACGAGCCAACCAACAATCCAACAGACAACCCCACAACCTGCCTGGCCGAACCCCTACCGAGTAAATGCCCAGTTGAGAGTTGCGCATATCCCGGTGACCGCCCTCCCCAAGCGGTCACCTTCGTGGGGAGAGGCCCAACCACCTCCTCTTCCCATGGAGTGCCATCTTGTGCACCCCTCCAGAATAATAATAATAATAATAATAATAATAATAATAATAATACTATATCTGAGGCGTACTGATGCAGCTAATGGCATATCCTCAACGGACATAAGCCTCCAATACCCTTGTTCGAGGTCCTCCACCCCCCGTGTCAGTCTCTCGCCTGATGATCGGGGCCACCGATGGAGCTCCTGAGGGCAAGACTGCACTAAGCCGAGGTTATTCCGCAGTCCCAGCAACCTCTTGCAAGACGTCACCGAATGTGCAAGTGCATACACCAAGCGCGGTTGCTAGAGCTGCCTCGAAACCCCACCCATAACAATCTGGTGTCTGCTGGGTCCTGGGCTATCAACCAGCATATGCGGAGTTTAAGATCTTTTACGCGCGCAACGACCCTCCTCCCCAGCATCTACCACCAAAGGGTTATGAGTTGGCGTCACAGTTTAACGCCTTGAGGCCATTGGGCTGGAACTCTGTTTAGCAAGTGTGACTAGGTTTTTTCATCGGGATTTCCCTCAAATATGTCACAGTCAACTCTCCAAAATAATAACAATAATAATAATAATAGTGCTTCTCTGTCAATGGCTGATGCATTTCTGCACATGCGCCTCCATCGTCTCACCCGTGAGGGGAGTACGAAGAATTGACGATAAGCTCTAATGACACCCCCGCAAGGGCAGTTCCAACACTTCCAGACGGGGGCCGGTATGTTCAATGAAAATACTGGTCCAGACGGATCGGTATGTTCAATGAAAATACTGGTGGCACCGACGGGAATCGAACTGGTGACAGGGCCCAGATGGTAGAACTTGACCACTGGGCTATCACGGTGTCCAATAATAATAATAATAATAATAATAGTAATAATAGTGCTTCTCAGTCAATGGCGAATGCATTTCTGCACATGTGCCTCCATCGTCTCACCCGCGAGGGGAGTACGAAGATTTGACGATAGGCTCTACTGACACCCCCGCAAGGCAGCTCCAAGCCGACAGACCAATACTTTCAAATAAAATATCCTTTGAAAATACTGGCACCGACGGGAATCGAACTGGCGACAGGTCCCAGATGGTAGACCTTAACCACTGGGCTATCGCGGTTCCACAATAATAATAATAATAATAATAATAATAATAATAATAATAATAATAATAATAGTGCTTCTCTGTCAATGGCTGATGCATTTCTGCACATGCGCCTCCATCGTCTCACCCGTGAGGGGAGTACGAAGAATTGACGATAAGCTCTAATGACACCCCCGCAAGGGCAGTTCCAACACTTCCAGACGGGCCGGTATGTTCAATGAAAATACTGGTCCAGAAATAGACCGGTATGTTCAATGAAAATACTGGTGGCACCGACGGAAATCGAACTGGCGACAGGGCCCAGATGGTAGAACTTGACCACTGGGCTATCACGGTGTCCATAATAATAATAATAATAATAATAATAATAATAATAATAATAATAATAATAATAATAATAATAATAATAATAATAATAGTGCTTCTCTGTCAATGGCTGATGCATTTCTGCACATGCGCCTCCATCGTCTCACCCGTGAGGGGAGTACGAAGAATTGACGATAGGCTCTAATGACACCCCCGCAAGGGCAGTTCCAACACTTCCAGACGGACCGGTATGTTCAATGAAAATACTGGTCCAGACGGACCGGTATGTTCAATGAAAATACTGGTGGCACCGACGGGAATCGAACTGGCGACAGGGCCAATAATAATAATAATAATAATAATAATAATAATAATAATAATAATAATAATAATAATAATAATAATAATAATAATAATAATATATTGATCTGTCATGGCTGAGCCCGAGGGCCATGCGCCTCCATCCCTCGACCCAACAGGGACTACAGCGAGTATGTTGGGGAGGGAGGAGTGACTCTAACCATCCTGCATAGAAGGCCCCAAAAGGAAGTCCCTACTACCCGCACAGTGTCGGGTACCTTGCAGGAAACAAACTACAAATGATTGATCTTCCCCGCGTGAGAGCTCCACGAGACTGGGTAGGTCCCGCATGGAGGTACTCACAGGGGTAGCAGACATTTCATGCGGTCTGCCAGCGCATGAGGACGTTTTGTGGTAAGTGTCTGGGACGCCTCGAAACCCGTCACCACCCCTAGATCTCGGAATGTAAATACCCCTTTGATCCCACGTGGTGTATGTCTTATAAAAAACAACACAACGACATGGCCTTGGAACCAACACAACAACATAGCCTCGGAACCCACATCGACATAGCCTCGGAACCCACACAACAACAGAGCCTCGGAACCAACACAACAACATAGCCTCGGAACCAACACAACAACATAGCCTCGGAGCCAACACAACGACATAGCCTCGAAACCAGTGGGAAGAGGCCCAACCACCTCCTCTTCCCGTGGGGTGCCATACTGTGCACCCCTCCATAATAATAATAATAATAATAATAATAATAATAATAATAATAATAATAATAGTGCTTCTCTGTCAATGGCTGATGCATTTCTGCACATGCGCCTCCATCGTCTCACCCGTGAGGGGAGTACGAAGAATTGACGATAAGCTCTAATGACACCCCCGCAAAAAAAAAAAAATAATAATAATAATAATAATAATAATAATAATAATAGTGCTTCTCTGTCAATGGCTGATGCATTTCTGCACATGCGCCTCCATCGTCTCACCCGTGAGGGGAGTACGAAGAATTGACGATAAGCTCTAATGACACCCCCGCAAGGGCAGTTCCAACACTTCCAGACGGGCCGGTATGTTCAATGAAAATACTGGTCCAGACGGAGCGGTATGTTCAATGAAAATACTGGTGGCACCGACGGGAATCGAACTGGCGACAGGGCCCAGACGGTAGAACTTGACCACTGGGCTATCACGGTGTCCATAATAATAATAATAATAATAATAATAATAATAATAAATATAAATAAAAGATTTCGGGTCCGGCAGAGCCGAGGTATGATAGATTTAGATGTGTTTTGGACCGCAGGGCATGTGTACCTGAAGCAGTAGGAGGGGGCGTCTACGCCAACCACCGCGCTGCCGACCCCGCCTCGCCGCGCTGTCGCGCTGCGAGGCGGGGTCGGCAGCGCGGGGTTGGCGTAGGGCGCCTTTGCAGTTTACAGCACTTAATTTTAAACCAACACGATAGTTTTTAATAATAATTTCTTTCAGTCACTAGTGTTTATGTGACTGTGCCTGGATGCCGGCCGGCATCAATATTTCAAGCTCTTTCAAGTCAGTAAAAAATAATTTTTTAAATTTTTTTTTCAATATTAATATTAAACATTTGATTTCCGGTATCAAAATCAATGAAAATTTATTATACTTATTAAAATCTAACCTCTAACAGTGTCCTACTCACACTTGAGTCATAGTCATTTTTAGGTTGATGCCGCGTGGCATCACTGTCTTTGAGAGGGTGTCTAAGCGCGTTTGCGCTTCTTGGAGAGGGGCTTGCCGTGCTGTTTATGCCTGGCGTGACACGTACATCCTTTAGAGTTACATAGAGGCATGTTTGGTCCACAGGTCGCGCAGTAATACTCGGTAAAATTCACCTTACTCTCTGCGTACGTATACAGGCACACACTGCATCTACGTCTCTTCGCACGCTCTAAACTACCAGGGAAGGCGTCACCTGCCTCCACCTTCTTCTTAACTTTATCTCCCTGAACGGTCATTAGATATCTGGACAGAAGCATGCATGAGGGTGGGTTGGGGTCGACGCTACCTTCTACCACACCGGGGGGGGGGGGGGGGGCAAGAATAGCATCTATTTCAGCCTCATTGACCTTCCTTAACAGCCCTTTCGCAACCAAGGATTTGAAATACCCCGGCCTGCCATCACCTTTCATGAGATTAAGGTTGGCCAAAACAGTGACAGAAAATTTGAGGTAATGTCTGCACGCGTTGGTGAGAATGAAGTCAATCAAAATGAAAAAATCTACCTTAGCCCAATCATGGGTAGCAATAGAGAGGTTGAGAGAATTGGACCCGTGGCGAGCGGCATTGAACATATCGACAGCGTTAAAAGCTGAATAATACAAAGCTACGGCCTGGCAGCGCGGGACTTGCGGCTGTGACTGAGAAAAACGCGCATTCCGAGGTTTACCCTCCAAAGTAGTAGAGCAAGTAGCTATAATCTGCTGCTGATTATGATCGTTCTGGTTGACTGCGAGCAGCTTAATTCCATCCTTTTCGCATGTAGCTGAGGCTAAATCCCCCTTGGCCCCGCCCTTTGAGCTATGAAGTAACCTCACTGGAAAGCCTGCGTGCGCAGTCTTAACCCTGCCCACAAAATCACATCCCCTTTTTTTCATCTCGATGGCTGTTTTGACAGAGGCAAACCACGAATCACCTACAAAGATGCGGCCCGTTCCCCACCACGGCTTCGTTAACCTAAGCGTAGTTGCAGTAGTAACCCCCAGAGCAGCCGCAAACTCTTTTTGTCGATCTCTCACTTGCCCCTCAACCATCTCCATGGCTATACAGATGCCCGATTCCACGTCACAAGCTGTATGATACTCCCTCCCAACAGGAATCGGCTTCCTGGGGACCACCATTTTGCCAGGCATTTTATCTCCTGTATACTGACCCATGCTTTCATCAACAGTAATAATAAGTCCTGGTACTATGGATTGCTCTGCCTTCTTGCCAACTGCCTCAGCAAAAGCACGAACGGGGAGAAAAGGGTCAGTGTCTGATGAGGGGGGGCCAAGGGTCAAACACCTTAAAATAGCATCGAAGCGATTGAGGGCCATATACTTACCAAAGTCGTCCCCCGGCAGGCCGTCTGTGCCCACTTCACTTACCTTACCCCAGTGACACCTGCGGCCCCTATCTGCTAATGATATACGAATTAGGAGGCCTAAAAACACCCAAAACTCCTCCTCTGTAAGGGGGGACCTCATACGGGGGGTTGGATCTTTGCAGAGCTCCACGGAAGTGAGGTTGAGTATACTTGGCAACATCTCAGTCGGGAAAAAATGCATAAAGTGCCTGCAGATGATACAGGAAAAAAAATAATAAAAAATTACAAATGGCGCAAAAAATGGTAGCAAAGTGGACACCATGATTGAGAAAAAAGCAGCATCAAAAGCAAGACTCGAAAATTTATCTTCTCTCTTGAATCTCTCTGCAAGTTCATAACATAATTCAAAAAAAAGGGAGGAACAGAAAGAGGAAGTCTTGAGGAGTTGTAATGCTACTGGAATAGATAAAGGGGAGTCAACAGAGGGAGAAAGGGGAGCGTATTTTGTCGTGCCTCATCATTCATTTCCTTATTTAATTGTTTATTTGTTCATTTATTTGTTTATTTACGAACTTACTTACTTACTTTCCTAACTATGTATGTATGTATGCATGCGTGTAGGTATGCATGCAATATATGTATGTATGCTTTGTTGTTGTTGCATGCATGCGTGTACGTATCTTGTCTTGCCTCATCATTCATTTCCTTATTTAATTGTTCATTTGTTCATTTATGTGTTTATTTACGAACTTACTTACTTACTTTTCTAACTATGTATGTATGTATGTATGCATGCGTGTAGGTATGCATGCAATATATTATATGTATGCTCTGTTGTTGTTGCATGCATGCATGTGCATATTTTCTCGTTACTCTTTCCTTCAACAACAGTTTATTTCTTTATTTATTCATTTATTTACGAACTTACTTACTTACTTTCCTAACTATGTATGTGTGTATGTATGCATGCGTGTAGGTATGCATGCAATAATAATTGTATGTATGTATGCTCTGTTGTTGTTGCATGCATGGATGTACTTATTTTCTCGTTACTCATAATTCATTTCTTGATTTCATTGTTTATTTATTTATTTATTTGTCTATTTACGAACTTACTTACTTACATAGCTAACTCTGTATGTATGAAGCAGCAAACCTTCTGCTGCGATTGTGCCTTCTTAGTGGCATGTGAGGTTTGCCCTCCCGCCGTTTTTTCGGCTGTTGTTCAGCTTCTAACACGTGCGAGTCATCCTTTTTTTCAGCTGAACCAGGCTGCTGACGCATAAATGCCTTAGCTCTGCGACTATGAGTCGTCTTTGTTGTGCCAGGGTAAAAAACTTTGGCTTTCCTGTGAGACTGCGAACTTTGGCTTTTCCTTGCTTGGCGTATTCAAAGATCATATTGTCTTCTTTTATGTCCCATGCCGGCACATTGGGATCTAGGCTTGGAAATTCATTGTACAGCATCGTAATTGCAGTGTCAATTTTGCAGTCGCCTAGCGGTTGCCATGTCTCGTCGTTATTCACTTGCAGAAACACTGTCTGCTGTCCATCCTTTCTTTCCGCACGATAGGCCTCGATAATTTCTACAATAATCTTCTACTTGGGCATGCAAAAGGCAGTGGGGTAACAGGAACAGCACTTGAACTAGAAGCGGGAATGCTCTCAAACTTAAGGAAAAATGCCAAAGAAACCTGCCGAATGCCACTATTCCCTGTACGGTACGGTGTGTTTAGGGGCTTTGAAAAAGCACCCTTGTGACACGTTTAAGCAGAGCAAGGCACTAGTGACACACCCTCGCAGGTCGTCACCTCTTCTCTTGTTATGTTACATCCCATTTATGCTGTAGTCGGCATCCCAATCTCAACCCTTTTCAGCTTGGAGGCTTCAGCCTTTGGAAAGCCCTATTCGGTGCTATACGCAATGTGATTGTGAGTATGAAGTGCTTGTTGTTGCTGTCCCAGAGGCATGCCATGTCGTTCCTAGCCAAATTAGCCACCCAATCAATCATAAGCCAGTCGGCAGTACAGTCTGCTGTAGCCAGGAGTCGGTCCTCTTTACCGCTGTCTGCAAAGGTGGAGCTAGTGGAACAACGAGCTAGCTCTCGAGTGTCAGAAGTCACACCGTCAGCCCTTGCTCCATTCCATATGTTGAGCCCATCGAGTGGATCTGAATTCTCTTCCGGGGGCGTGTCAGATACCGTATCTAGTGCATATAGCGGCCATCATTCCAGGAAGCGAATTGATGAGACGCTAGTCGATGTTCGGCACCGTAAGACTTTGGAAAAGAGCAGGAGACACCAGGAAAAGATGCGCTCAAGTAAGAGTCTCGATGGGATGACGGACGACAAACTGCTGTGCTTACTTTTATCTTCGAAAGGCAAGGAGCAGTTCCCCCAAGTATCAGCGCTGGTACAGCAAGGGCAAGCGGAAGCTGCAGCTGCCAAGGCAGTCAAAGAAATTGTGCAGAGTTTTCCCAAGCGATCAGCTCACTTTTGTTGGGAAGCTTCGAGGGAAGATGACCTCAAAACAATTTCAGGAAATCTTTACTTCGATCAGCGATCGGGATGCGCGCAAAGCAGCAAAAGTTGTTTGAGATGCTGACGCCAATAAGAAGAAAGGGGTAACACTGAAGAAGCCTGACATCTTTTCACAGCAAGTGATGGCGAACGCAGAGCGAGAAAAGATCACACCGATGGAGAAGCGGATCACTGCTTCTATTGTGAAAGAGAACTTGGCTGGGAAGTCAGGGTCTAACGCTGCATAATATGTTCAGAACCACAGCCCACCCTTAAATCTACGCGCAAATGGTGGAGAAGTCAGGGGGCTTCGAGCGCTTGGCGCACATTATGCAGGGTGGAAAGTGGAATGAGCAAAACTCAGCTGTATATCTTTGTAAGGGAGGCTGCGTCAGGCCAGGAAGCACCGATGTATGCCACCTCAACTATGTCCCTCGCAATCGCAAGACTGTTGGTAAGATACTGAAGGAGGAGGATGTTCTGTTTCGTTGCATTACCAAAACAGTCCATTGCAAGTGGCACGACAACTGGACAAATGGAAGGCCGAGCTATTCCGAGAGGAAGCTTTGACAGAGGACAAGCGGAGCTTGGAAAATATCAAAAACCTCAAGGAAAAAATCAAAAAGTGCGACAGACACGACGCACAGTACAAGGTGCAGCGAAGGTCACTCCCAGCTTCCATTCGGCTTGTTTGTGAGACTTTTTTGCATGTGCAGCCACATCACGCGACAGATCGATCTGCTTGAACCAGAGGGCTTGGCGCTTGGGTAGTCTATCAGGACTACATATCTTGGTACTCCGAAACAGGCATGAAGATGAATGATTTGTTGTTCACTCGCGTCACACGGCGGGCGGACGGGGAGCTGCAGCATGAATACATCCATAATATTATGAGATGTGAGCATTCCGGCGCCACGACTCGGTATATATGGGATTACCACATGCGAACTGAGGAGGAAGGAGGCAGCGGAGAGATATCATCTCTTCCGGGCCCGGGCATCCGCACAGGTGATGGAGGGGGCGATTTCCATAACAGAGAGTGCATCATGGCGGAATCCAAGTATTTAGTATGTCACGCACCAGCTGATTGAATTCAGTCTGGCTGTAGGTTCTGGCAGAAGTACAATATTGAGATGCGCTCAGATATGCTGTGCGGCGGGCCTGCCTGGAACCTGTGCGACGCGGACAAAGGCATGCACACTAAGGTATTTCTGACGAGTCAGCTTGAGCAGGGCCGTGGTTTTGATATCGTTGCGGATTGGCTCCTTGCCGCTGCAAAAGCAGGGTTTGAGAACTATCGGTACTACGGTCACGACAGGAACGTGATCGAAGCGTGGATCAGCAAGAACAAGGAGGATCCCCGGAAGGTTGCGACGTGGATGTTTCAGGAGCTGCGCTCATTTGTTTACTACCGGCCAACAGATGAGGGTAAAATTTTTACGCCAGGTGTGGCCTACGGGGGGGTTCACAGCGATGTTGAGTTCCGTGACCGCATTGTGTTGGATTTACGCCAAGACAAGGATGCTAAGGAGGGCAAGCGGTGCGAGAAGTGCACCCAGAGCTTGAAGTACCCCGTACCTGCGCACAAAAAGGACGAGCAGTGCAAGTCCAAGCATCAGAGCTTGGGGGAGCCAGCCTTGGCGATACACGTGAAGTCCGGAGCGACCGATGGCATGAGCTACGAGGAAAAGCAGAGCTACTTCAACTCGGTGTCTGCTGCCAGCGGGAGAGCAAAGAGCAAAGGCAAAGGGAAGGTTCACCCAAATGCTCAAGCCCGAATGTATCGCTTTGCTGAAAGGGTTAGGGCTGTCGACGCAGGGTAAGGTGGCCGAGCTTCAGCAGAGACTGGAGGAGGCTATGGCGAGCCACGAGGGACGCGACGGCGACGGCGGCAATACCGAAGGTGACGCAGGCAAAAGCAGCAAAAAGAAAGCAAATAAGAGAAAGCCGCCCGGAAAAGGAAGCAGCCGGGCAACTGGTGGTGGCCCTTCCTCCGGAGCGGCAGTGCGAGGCTCACGTCCCGCTGGGCGGGGCGGAGCAGCAAAGCGACAGAGGAGGGCGGCTCGGCCGGTGAATTACCAGGAGTCAGATCATGAGGAAGATCAAAAGGACAGCGACTGGGACGAGGGGGACGCAAATTCCGAAGGCGGCGAGATCTGGCACTGCAAACATTGCAACCATCCCAACAACAACTACCCTCCTCCAGGCAGCGAGGATTACGTGGGCTGTGAGCTGTGCGAGCCCCCTGGCGGCTTTCCCGACAGCAGCAGCGAGGACGAAGCACTTGTCTGGTGAATTATTTGCATAGAATTCGTATTTGCCGCAGCAAAATTGTTTGGCTGACTTAGATTGACGTGGGCGCCTTCACGGTCGACAGTGCGAGATCCTTGGTGGCTGGCACGCTTCGGTGGCTCGTAGTGCCACCGGAGGAGGGAATGCATAATCATTTTCTTTTTTGCAATATTTTTTCCGCTTTTGCTTCATCAACAGGCGGCTTTTTTGCTGTTTGCGCAAGCATTTGCCTTGTGACGGGTATAGGTAGGTGCGGGGTGGTACGCAGGTGGCAGGCGATCGGTCGCGCTGGTGCGCGCTCAGCGCGCATTCATCAAGGATTTTTTGTTTCAAGTTTAGTGTTGTTTTGTTCCATTCACTGCTGTATTTCTAGCGGGGAATCAGAACTTCCGTGATATGCGGGATCGGGACATGAAATAATACTGTTTTGCGGGTGCAGAGCAAGAGGTGGCGCTAAGTGCCACCGCAGGCGTGGATTTTCCCGCCAAAGCAATCTTCATAATCGTCTTTAAGTTTTTTCTTTTTTATTCCATTTATCTATACATAAAATCTATGCATGACATATAGCAGTCCACGATTTTGCGACTATTAATATTGCTGATGGGATGCAAGCAGTACGTGTTTGCGCTGGGTGGCACGGTGTGGTGGCGCCCAAGTGCCACCAGAGGTGAGATAAATCAGGAAAATAATTTTTCATGATGCAGGTTTTGTTTATGTTTGTTTATTATATGTTTTAGTTGCAGGAAAGCGTTTGTAACATATCGTATACAACGACTTAGCGCGTATGACTAGCTGTTTGACTGTAGTGTCGGTACGTCGGGCTGAGAGTCAGACGCAATAGGTATTAAAGTTTTTTTGCAGACTTTTGCAGTAAAAATGATTTTTTTTTAGCATTAAAATAATGTTTTTACGAATAATACTGAAATTTTAATAATTTACGCAAAATTTTGTTTCCCTACGACCGGACATGGGGCGGCCCTTCGTATCAGGAAGTGGATCAGGGGAGGTGAAGATTAGACCCAAGACTCGTTTGGGAATACTTATACATTAAATGCTGTGCCTGGCAGCTTACTACTTACTACGACGTCATGTTCCCACCCCCCTTTGGTGGATGGGCCCTGGTTTTGGTACATAGATGTACATTACTGCTACAACCACGCCACAATCATGGAGATGGAGTATTGTAGTATTAGGTTGGGTTTCAATATCTTTCCATCTAGCTGGCAGTCAATGGTGGGGTTTTGCCGGCACTGTGGCGACTATCAACCTCCAGGTATATATCCTGCTGATATGCCTCATTCCAGGCCCCTACCGCCACGTTCATGCGAATACTGCGACCAAATAGAGACGCTTATGAAACCTATGTTTAGGTGTCGAGGATGCAACTGGGTGTTCTACTGCTGCAAGTTGCATCAGAAAAGCGATTGGAAGGCCCATAAGGACTTCTGCAAGTATGCTCAGAATGACGAGCTCTACCCGCTGCGAAGCCTGACGAATCAAGAGTTTTTGCCGCCGTGTGGAATTGGATCGGTAAGGTGCGATTTCGCAATGTTGCCTATGATAGGATGACGCGCTACGAGATTGTGCCGGCTGGTCTATCGGGAACGAGGTACCAACTACCATCTAGGTACGACTCTAAAACACTTTCCGACATATACCACCAGACGTGCTTGTGGGCTACAACCTGTTTCGAAGGTTGTACAGAGTGTACTTGCTCAAGGAGAAGCAAGTAGTTGAGCAAAGAAATGTAAGGTTCAAAACACACGTTAGGGGCTATACTGCAAACATAGATGAGTGTGCATGGAGTGATGAAATGATGCGAGACCACGTTGTTGCAAACCCACATTTGCTGCCCCGGGAAAATTTGAGTGGAAATTCGACGGAAAAGTCAGTTGAATTTCAGAATGAGACTGTGAAAAAGGAAGAGGACAACGACTCATCCATTGTCATTGTTGAGCACGACGCTCAAAATTATCGCGAGGACAAGAGACCCCGCAACCGTCCACCTGGTCTCGAGATAGCACCAGAAGTAGAAAACACACCACTAAGGAACGTGAGACAGAACACAGGGAGGGTTCCCATCAGGCAGCCGAGAGGAAGAGTGATTGTATTCCCTGACAGTAAGTACGGGTTGAGGGAGGAGAAGGCTCCAAGAGACATTGAGGGAAATATCTCCAGTACAAATATAGTGAGTGGTAGGAGAGTGAGAAGACAAACCCCGGCAAACACGTCGACACACAGGTATCACATGGCAATAACAAATGAGGACAATGACGTTGAGTTCACGAATGACGACGATGAAGTGAAGTACACAGACGTTTGTTTATTTACACGTGTCCTACGGAAACCAGAGAAGGTTTTGCGACAGACACCTGAAGTGGTGAAAGCAAGAGAGAAAGAAATACAGGGGTTGTATGATGCCGGATGCTTGGAGTGGGCTATGTGGGATGTGCTGCAGAAGACAAAGTGAAACCAATTCGGACTGGCTTTGTTGATGCTATTAAGGTCGACGAGGCGTCCGAAACGTCGAAGTACAAATCCAGATTGGTTATCTACGGGAATCAAATGGTACCGTTTCAACATTTCAACCCATGTGAGACATCTTTGCCTGTTGCTCAACACATTTTCTTGCTCACTCTTTGTTCGTTGATGGTTGCGATGAATGCGTACATAAAACATATTGACTTTAGTCAAGCCTATTCCCACGCGGACATGGGCGAGATTATATGCTACGCAATACCTCCTGACGACTTTAGGTCGCAAGAGAAGCCAAACAGAATTTGGAAAGTGAGGAAGGCGCTGTATGGGTCCCCTCAAGCAGGAAGGTGGTATAACCACATTTCACGTTTTCTGAGAAAGATAGGATACTTGCAATCGACAGTAGATGCATGTATATTTTTCCTCAGGGATCCACAGCTGAAGTTTCCGCCTACCTTCGCCATGGATAAAAGGTCATTGCCATGGGTCGTCTTGCTCCGCACAGATGACATGCTCGTATTTTGTCAGAGGGGGGAGCAACATGACAATCTAGTTCGGCGCCTACAAGAGGCACAGTTTCGCTTAACGGATAAAGGCGACGTGAATGTCTTTTGTGGTATGCAATGCGTTCGACTTGATACCGGCTTGTTGATCCATCAAAAGGCTTATATTGACGGTTTGCTGCAGGATCGTGGTTTTGCAAACGCGAAGCCAACCACGACCCCGTGTACCGATTTGGAACCACAACCGGCGGACGCCAATGCAACTTTGAGACAATGGCCTCTACGCAAGCTTGCTGGTGAGCTCATCTGGCCGATGTCCCAGACACAACCACAACTTGCTTATGCAGTTAATAGATTATGCATTTACATGCATCAGGAACCGGACGTTGCATATGGCATGATTAGTAGGATTTATCGCTCCCTGCGGGATCAACGTGGGCTGTTCTTCCCTTCAAACGTCGATTGGAGGACGGTCGACTTGCAGACCTACCCAGACGCTGATCTTGGGAGGTGCAAATTTACTCGACGCTCGCGATCCGGAGAATTACAACTTATTACCGGTCCGGTCTTTTGTCTTTTGGGCGTCAAAGCGGCAATCGACGGTCGCTCTTTCAACACAGGAGTCCGAAACCATTGCCATGTCATCGGCGGCGAGGAACGCGGTGGCGATCCAGAATTTTTGTGACGAGCTGGGTATACCCATACCTAGGCCTTCAACAGTTTATGGTGACAATCAGGGATCCGTATTGACTACCACCAATGGCTTTGGCAGCCAAAGGTCGAGACACTTAGCGCTGAAACACCATTATATTGTGGAGATGGAAAGGACTGGAAGGATTACTAGCCGTAAGATTGGAACTAACGACAACCTGGCGGATGTGTTTACGAAAGCGTTACCTACGCCTCAGTATTTGAAGCTTGTCGATCAATTCACTGTTCGATTCGCGGATTATTTAAAATTTGACGTGCGCGGCTTACTTCCGTTGAATTCATGCTCATTAAATAATGTACTATGTTACTTGATAGTACGTTATGAGCATAGTGGCGCTACGATAGTCTGCGACGGAGAGCGATCTACAACGTTTGACTTTCGTTTTTAGACTAAGGACCTTTCTGCATGAATGGCTTAGTATGGATTTAGTTTACTTGAATAGTGGTACAAATATTAATTACGGGGGGAGATTAGCAATTGATGGTGCATTCCCAACTATTAATGGGGTTTAGTTTGTTGATTAATGGACTCGGTAATAGTATAGCATGAAAACTAAGGAATTCTCTCTTCTGAGACGCGATCGATTCCGTCATGGCGGGCATGAGATATCGAGTTCGGGGGGAGTGTAAGACCGCAATATTCCGAATATTTCATATTATCTTTTTAATGACAATTGAACTCGAAATTACCGCGGTATTACCATTTATTCTTGTGTAATGCCAATATTATCATAACGGATGGTTGCATATATTTTGCCGTTTTTTACCATAAATCACAGCAATATTGCCAATTTGCCATCTGTATTGCATCCCCGAACCGATATATCCAATTATCACATGAATCCAGAATAATGACCACAGTTGACTGTGATACAGTTGCACCATGGTCATTATTACAGTCATATATTGGTTTACTAGACATTCTAGATTAGATTATCATGTGGTGTCATGTGATCAGCATGATCTGTTCAGACCACATTCAGTTCGATCTCGTTAAAGTGTTTTTATTGATCCTTAGAAGAACCTTGCTATTAATATACATCATCTCGGATGGATTATTACAGCCCGTCTTCGAGCAGCATGCAACTCAGCTGTCTTGTTTTGGGATGGAGCCGTGGCACAGGGTGGTCCATAACGAGCATCAGTGCGCATGGGATGACTGACTGGGAGAAAGGCTCGAAAGTCTCTCTCTCTCTCTCTCTCTCTGAAGTTAGTGACGATCACTTCGAAGTTAGTGATGGTCTCTTCGAAGTTAGTGATGGTTACTTAGAAGTTAATGATGGTCACTTAGAAGTTAGTGATGGTCACTTAGAAGTTAGTGATGATCACTTAATGCATAGCATGTCAAGAGCAATAGTAATAATAATAATAATAATAATAATAATAATAATAATAATAATAATAGTGTATCTCCTGCCAATTGCTGAGCCAAAAGGCCATGTGCATCCAGTCCTCCATTCCATAAGGAAAGTCTCCACACCAATCGGTGGAATAAAGGAAGTGACGGCATAGAACATTACTCTAGGAGCTTTATACCAATCAGCCCATGGAAAGGACCGATGGCCTATGTACTCCCTAATAATAATAATAATAATAATAATAATAATAATAATAATAATAATAGTGCTTCTCTGTCAATGGCTGATGCATTTCTGCACATGCGCCTCCATCGTCTCACTCGTGAGGGGAGTACGAAGAATTGACGATAGGCTGTAATGACACCCCCGCAAGGGCAGTTCCAACACTTCCAGACTGACCGGTATGTTCAATGAAAATACTGGTCCAGACGGACCGGTATGTTCAATGAAAATACTGGTGGCACCGACGGGAATCGAACTGGCGACAGGGCCCAGATGGTAGAACTTGACCACTGGGCTATCACGGTGTCCAATAATAATAATAATAATAATAATAATAATAATAATAGTAATAATAATAATAATAATAATAATAATAATAATAATAATAATAATAATAATAATAATAATAATAATAATAGTGCTTCTCTGTCAATGGCTGATGCATTTCTGCACATGCGCCTCCATAGTCTCACCCGTGAGGGGAGTACGAAGAATTGACGATAGGCTCTAATGACACCCCCGCAAGGGCAGTTCCAACACTTCCAGACGGACCGGTATGTTCAATGAAAATACTGGTGGCACCGACGGGAATCGAACTGGCGACAGGGCCCAGATGGTAGAACTTGACCACTGGGCTATCACGGTGTCCATGATAATAACAATAATAATAATAATAATAATAATAATAATAATAATAATAATAATAATAATAATAATAATAGTGCTTCTCTGTCAATGGCTGATGCATTTCTGCACATGCGCCTCCATCGTCTCACCCGTGAGGGGAGTACGAAGAATTGACGATAAGCTCTAATGACACCCCCGCAAGGGCAGTTCCAAATAATAATAATAATAATAATAATAATAATAATATACTTCCTCTAGGGCATACTGATGCAGCTGATGGCACGATCCGTTTCCGGACATGAGCCTCCATGCCCTTGTTCGAGGTGCTCCATCCCCACCTAGTCAGTCTCTCGACTGATTATAGGGGCCACCGATGGAGCTCCTGAGGGCAAGACTACACTAAGCCGAGGTTATTCCGCAGTCCCAACAACCTCTTGCAAAACGTTGCCGAATGTGCAAGTGCGTACACCAAGCATGGTTGCTAGAACTACTTCAAAACCCCACCCATAACAATTTGGTATCCGCTGGGTCCACGGGCTATCAACCGGCATAGCGGAGTTTAAGATCTTCGACAGGCGCCCAACGACCCTCCTCCCCAGCATCATCCACCAAATGGTTTTGAGTTGGCATCACAGTTTAACGCCGTAAGGCCATTGGGCTGAATAATAGTAATAATAATAATAATAATAGGCTTCCTCAGACTATAGCATCAGATCCAGATCCTGGACATGTGCCTCCATAATAATAATAATAATAATAATAATAATAATAATAATAATAATAATAATAATAATAATAATAATAGTAATAGTGCTTCTCTGTCAATGGCTGATGCATTTCTGCACATGCGCCTCCATCGTCTCACCCGTGAGGGGAGTACGAAGAATTGACGATAAGCTCTAATGACACCCCCGCAAGGGCAGTTCCAACACTTCCAGACGGGCCGGTATGTTCAATGAAAATACTTGTCCAGACGGATCGGTATGTTCAATGAAAATACTGGTGGCACCGACGGGAATCGAACTGGCGACAGGGGCCAGATGGTAGAACTTGACCACTGGGCTATCACGGTGTCCAAATAATAGTAATAATAATAATAATAATAATAATAATGATAATGATAATAGTGCTTCTCAGTCAATGGCGAATGCATTTCTGCACATGTGCCTCCATCGTCTCACACGCGAGGGGAGTACGAAGATTTGACGATATGCTCTACTGACACCCCCGCAAGGCAGCTCCAAGCCTTCCAGACAGACCAATACTTTCAAAGAAAATTTCCTTTGAAAATACTGGCACCAACGGGAATCGAAGTGGCGACAGGTCCCAGATGGTAGACCTTAACTACTGGGCTATCGCGGTGCCACTAATAATAATAATAATAATAATAATAATAATAATAATAATAATAATAATAATAATAATAATAATAATAATAATAAATAATAATAATAGTGCTTCTCTGTCAATGGCTGATGCATTTCTGCACATGCGCCTCCATCGTCTCACCCGTGAGGGGAGTACGAAGAATTGAAGATAAGCTCTAATGACACCCCCGCAAGGGCAGTTCCAACACTTCCAGACGGGCCGGTATGTTCAATGAAAATACCGGTGGCACCGACGGGAATCGAACTGGCGACAGGGCCCAGATGGTAGAACTTGACCACTGGGCTATCACGGTGTCCAAATAATAATAGTAATAATGATAATAGTAATAACTCTCTGTGTCTCAAATGTAGTGACTAGACAATATACCTTATGATGACGACCACTATAGCGATCATCACTAAGAGGCTAGTGCCCATCACTAAGAGTCTAGTGCCCATCACTAACACTAATATAATTACTGGAATACTTGATGATATAACATATGAAATACCCGAGATTTTTCCAAATATTTTAGTATCGTTAGAAACAACATACACAAATGTATTATAACACGTCAAGAAACGAGGCGAGCACCCTCGCGGCGCTAGAGAAATAATTATTTGAAAATGCAGAGCAGTCATTTTTGTCAGGCCGGCCCGATTCATGATCAGGCCGGCCCGGACGACAAATAAAAATCTATCGAAACTTTGCTTTTGCAACACCGTTGCTGCTGCTGATGTTGCTAGCGCGCTGTTGTTGCTGTTGTTGATAGCGCGCTGTTGTTGCTGTTGTTGCTGCTGTTGACAATGTTGTTGTTGTTGTTGTTGTTGTTGTTGTTGCTGTTTCTTGCTGTGTTGTTGTTATGCTGACAGGTACCTCAACGCGCACGGTCCCAACTTCGAATTCAACGGATAGAAATATTTGATTCACCATGCACATAATGCAACTGCTATTGGTATTATTGTCTTAGTATCTCGATCTATTTGTGCATATATGTTTGCATGTATTTGGCTATTTCTAGTGTTGCATTTGTATTTCGTGTGCGCGTGTGTGTGTGTGCTTGTGTGTGCATGTGTGTCTGACACAGTTTTTTTTCTTTCCTTTTTTCTCTTTTGTTTCAATGCAACAACATCTACAAACACGACAGTCTCTCTCTCTCTCTCACACACACACACACACTAGAAGGTTAGGTAGGGAGCAAACATAATTTTGTCTGCTTTCCTACCTAACTCTCTCTCTCTCTCTCTCTTTCTCTCTCTCTCTCTCTCTCTCTTTCTCTCTCTCTCTCTATATATATATATACATACATATATATATATACACACACATATATATAATATTATATATATACATATATATATACAAATAAAAATGACACACACACACACATGTATGTAAATATATAAATATATATATATATGTATATGTGTATATACACTTAGTAATACTATGTAGTCTTAGTGACCTAGTCACTGACAGTTTAGTGATGGGTACTTAATATGTAGTGTTCATCACTAGATAGTTGTAGATAGTGATAGTCACTATACAGAAAGAAAGAAAGAGAGATCGTCACTACATACTAAGTAATGGGCACTAATTATTTAGTGATGGGAACTAAACACTTATACGTAGTGCTGATCATTAACCATAGTGACGATCACTATTAAAAAAAACGCAGTACCATCAGTACCCATTTAGTGCGCATCACTGACTATGTCATCTAATACTGAAATGACTATACGTTTAGTGATGGGCACTAACAACTGAGTGATGATCACTAACAACGAATAAGTAGTGATGGTCACTGGCCATAGTGACTATCACTATCTATAAGTATCTAGTGATGAACACTACAAATGAAGTGCCCATCACTACATACTAAGTGATGAGACAGAGAGAGAGGGAGGGAGGGAGAGACGGAGGAAGGGAGGGAGGGAGAGACCTTTTTGGGTTTCGTGCAGAGCAAGCGCATCCGCCAGAAGACCGTTGCGTTGACAATGTTTGCCGACCAGGGGCCCACTCGTTTATAAAAGAAATTCTGTAAACTCAAGTAACGTCGCGTGGTATCGTCAGGCCCCCCCCCCACCCACCCCTTATTGATAACATTCGTAGCGTGTTGCGCCACTATGGGGACAAATACCAAAATAATTTCCGGGCACTGGAAATAATTTCCAGTGTGTAAAATTAAATTTCCAGCCGCTGGAAATAATTTCAAGTCTGTAATTTAAAGTCTGTTAAAATGGTTTCCAGTGGCTAGAAATTTTTTTAACACTGGAAATTATTTTGTACACTGGAAATAGTATTTCCAGCCACTGGGAAAAACTTCTGGCCACTGGAAATAATATTTCCAGATACTGGAAATATTTCTAGTATTGAGAATATTTCCAGTGGCTGGAAATAATTTTTTTCATAGCGGGAAATGTTTTATTGCTGGAAATATTTCCAGTTACTGGAAATATTTCCAGTGGCTGGAAATATTCCAGTAGCTGGAAGTATAGAAAATATTTTCAGCTTCTGGAAATTTTTCCAGTGGCTGGAAATATTTCCAGCTTCTAAAATTATTTCCAGTGGCTGGAAATATGTCTACATTTTCGAAATATTTTCAAGGCACAAATTATTTCCAGTCACTGGAAATATTTCCAGCTTCTACAGTTATTTCCAGTGGCTGGAAGTATGTCTACATTTGGGAAATATTTCCAACGTACAAATATTTCCAGTCACTGGAAATATTTCCAACTTCTGGAAATATTTCTAGCTACTGGAAATATTTCAAGGCAATGGAAATATTTCCCGTGGCTGGAAATATTCCAGTCACTTGAAATATTTCCAGCGACTGGGAATATTTCTAGCCAGTGGAAATATTTGCAGTTGCTGGAAATATTCTAGTAGCTGGAAGTATAGAGAATATTTTCAGTTTCTGGAAATATTTCCAGTGGCTGGCAATATTTCCAGCTTCTAAAATTATTTCTGGTCGCTGGAGATATTTCTAGATTTTGGAAATATTTCTAATAGACAAAATAATTTCCAGCCACTGGATATATTTCCAACCACTGTGAAAAGCACCTCATTTTTCTGGTGGCAGGATTCTGGCGGCCAAACTTTGTGCAATTCCCCTGCAAAAACGGCTGGTCCGTTCTGGCCGGGAAAAGTTACATTCGACGTTTCAGGCCAGGCGCTATCATAATCTGCAAAAAAAATTTCAGGTGGGCGGTGGCATCGGGAAGAAAAATGGCACTGTTCAAAAAAATCAGGAAGTGCAAAGTTCCGGCTTTTTTGACCATGTGCTTTTGGTTCAGTTTCAAGCGACCCCAAAATTTGCGACCCCAAAATTCTCAACAGCTCCATTTTGCAGTATGGAAGGTGGGTTTCTCTTTACCTCCTTTTGCTACTGGAATGCATTCAACAATTTGCTCCTGCATCACTTATGTGCAACTTGTTGGCTTGTTGCTGCTGTTGTTGTAAGTTTTTTTTCAGGCGTTTTACTCGGGTTTTTTGTTTTTTTGGGCTGCGGAATCGAGCGAGCGCGGAGAAAGAGCGTTTAAGACGTTGTTAAAACGGTAAGCTCTCTCTCTCTCTCCCTCCCTCTGGTCGGTCGGTCGGTCGGTTGGTTGCTTGGTTGCTTGGTTGCTTGGTTGCTTCTCTCTCTCTCTCTCTCTCTCTCTCTCTCTCTCCCTCCCTCCCTCCCTCCCTCTGGTCGGTCGGTCGGTCGGTTGCTTGGTTGCTTGGTTGCTGGTTGCTTGGTTGCTTGGTTGCTTGGTTGCTTGGTTGCTTGGTTGCTTGGTTGCTTGGTTGCTTGGTTGCTTGGTTGCTTGGTTGCTTGGTTGCTTCTTTGCTTTTCTCTCTCTCTCTCTCTCTCTCTCTCTCTCTCTCTCTGGTCGGTCGGTCGGTCGGTTGCTTGGTTGCTTGGTTGCTTGGTTGCTTGGTTGCTTGATTGCTTCTCTCTCTCTCTCTCTCTCTTTCTCTCTTTCTCTCTGTCTCTCTCTCTCTCGCTCTCTCTCGCTCTCTCTGTCTCCTTCTCCTTCTCCTCCTCCTTCTCCTCCTTCTTCTCCTCAACCCCCTCCTTCTTCTCCTCCTTCTCCTTCTCCTTCACTCGCGCTCTCTCTCTTCTCTCTCTTCTCTCTCTTCTCTCTCTTCTCTCTCTTAGGATAGTGGCTGGAAATATTTCCAGTGGCTGGAAGTATTTCCAGTGTCTGGAAACATTTCCAGTGGCTGGAAATATTTCTAGTGGCTGGAAATATTTTCAGTGGCTGGAAATATTTCTAGACACTGTAAATATTTCCAGTGGCTGGAAATATTTCCAGTGGCTGGAAATATTTGCAGCTTAAGGAAATATTTCCACCCACTGGAAATATTTCTGGAGAGAGAGAGAGAGAGAGAGAGAGAGAGATGGAGACCGAAGGGGACAGTAGGCAGTGCAGGCTGAAGAGAGAGAAAGAGCAGACCGAAGGGGACAGTAGGCAGTGCAGGGTGACCATATAGCGCACCACACTTCTGCTGGCAGATGAAGTGCTGCATCGCTTTCAAATTCTTTGTGTTCTGTGCATGAGGAAGTCCTACAGGACCAAGGTCCGAGTGACAAAGCAGAGGTGGCAACGGCAACAGAAAACCAGGTCCGAGTGACGAAGCTAAAGGGGGCATCAGCCAGCGGAAGTGTGGTCTGATGTGGCAGTGACCGCTGCTGCAAGTATAAGAGCTTCACTGGGGGTAAGTTCTGCGCAATAGATGGACACCCTTGCATCGTAGACGAATACGGTAACCAGAGAGAGAGAGAGAGTCTTACAATTATATGCATATGCATGTATGCATTATATTACAACACATACCCTGTCTTGTGTGCAGTTTCGCCTGCATGGGGGAGGAAGAGTGTCCACGTCTTATCAAGCGACTACGTATACGAGAGATGTGGACGGGTAGCAACGACTACAAGCGCAAAATTTTCACCAGCACTATCAACGCTGGCAAGTTGAACAACGTTTTCCATGCCGCCAGCCGCCTGAAGCACGCAATGATGGCAGTAGATATTTCGTCCTACGCCGAAGAGGAGCCCGCTGACAGCAACAAGGTTTGGTATTGGCGAGAGAGCGTCGCCTGGGAGATGTTGCCACCATTGGAGATGCGGACGGACGAAGACCTGCAGAGTTACTGGGACTCAGATAGTGAAGAAGAGGAGGAGTCTCTCTCTCTCTCTCTCTCTCTCTCTCTCTCGCTCGCTCGCTCGCTCGCTTGTCTATGTGGAAGTTCGAGCCACTGGAAATATTTCCAGTGGCTGGAAATATTTCCGGCCACTGGAAATATTTCCAGTGGCTGGAAATATTTCTAGCCACTGGAAATATTTGCAGTTCTGATCATCTGTATTTGTCATATACACGCATACATACATTAATTTTCTTCTGTTGTTTATTCAGACTTGCTCTCACTGGAAGGGACATGGGGCGTATAATTTCCTGCCAATGCCAGGTGATCAGGAGTGGGAAAAGGGATACGTCGTGGAGTATCTTCGACCTTGTCTGCCCGGGGAAGTTCCTACGAAGGAGGATTCTGCAGGCAGAAAGGTAGAGTCATCCTTTCTCGCTGACTACAATGTAAACAACAGCGCCAACTGGCGCTCTCACAAACAAGCTAATGTTTGCTTGGACAACGTTTTAACGGGCCAAGAAAAAGAAAACAGATTTCTGTGCCTGTTGCTGAAGCGAATAGTATGTTAGGTAGCTCTAATGTGGTGCCGGTCTCTTCTATGAATGTGCCAGTGGATAAGGGCCAGTGGCACATGGTTCATTTTTGGGGTAACGATTACGCAGCAATAGATTCATTTCCCGCCAAGCCTCCCATTTTCTATCATTTTTTTCAGTCGTTGAAGGACTATAAACTCATATTTACCAATGTGACAGAGAATAAAGATGCCTACACTGGCAAAGTGCAGGATTGACTTTAGGTTGGGGACAGAAATCTTTGACGATGGAGTCAGGCAGCAACACAACGGTAAAAGGTCGCACAGGAAAGCTGGGAGAGAGAGCTAAGTTTTGCGAAACGTTACAACAAAAGTATAAGTTATGATTGCGTTTGATAGGTAATAATATTATTGTTGCTAGTACGTACGTACTTTTATTGCGATCATAATTTTCAAAAGTTGCGGTTTAAGTACGTACTATTCTATTAAGTTTTGCTTGTTTTAATAGCTTTGTACTTATTAATGTAACCTCCCGGCCGGAACCCGGACTATTAATAACGTTTCCAGCCACTGGAAATAATTTCCAGCCACTAGAAATAATTTCCAGCCACTAGAAATATAATTTCCAGCCACTAGAAATTATTTCCAGCCACTGGAAATAGTTTCCAGCCACTGGAAATAATTTTGAGCACCGGAAATAATTTCCAGCCACTATAAATAATTTCCAACCACTAGAAAATATTTCCAGCCACTAGAAATAATTTCCAATCACTGGAAATAATTTCCAATCACTGGAAATAATTTCCAATCACTGGAAATAATTTCAACTACTGGAAGTAGATCCGGCTACTGGAAATTATTTCCAGCCACTGGAAATATTTTGGACACTGGAAATTATTTTGGATACTGGAAATAATTCTGCACGCTGGAAACCATTTCTAGCCACTGGAAAATAGTTTGTACCCTGGAAATGATTTCGAATAACTTAAAATAATTCCCATTAGCTAATAATTTCCAACCACTAGAAATAATTTTGAGTATTTGTCCCCATAGTGCACCCACTGGCTGTAAGCTACACAATACAAAAAGGAGAGAAAGAAAAGCAGCATAATCAGTGGACACATATATATGTATATATATGTATGTATGTATATATATACAGAGAGAGAGAGAGACACAGAGAGAGAGAGAGAGGGAGAGAGGGAGAGAGGGAGAGAGAGAGAGATCAGACTATCTATCTTCCTGTTAGCATATATATAGGGGAAATAATGGAGCGCGACAAGATCACACAACTGATTGATCAAGTGCCTGTTCAAAGACGCGTCCGTGATGCCTGCAACGGTAACCTACAGAGGAGGGTGGAGTTTCGCTTGTTGTACCCCAATATATGCGTGATGAAATAGTTAGTCAGTGCCAAAAAAATCTGGAAGCGGGGCATGAGGCATTGACAAAGGGTGGAGATTTCTTAGTTCAACACAGCGATCTTCCAAACTGCAAATTTGTCGTCTTTGGGAAATCAAAATCGACGTACAAAGTGTACGTTCAATCATTACAGGATATTTTTTGTGGACAACCGCTTACAGTTTCTTACAGTCGTTCTTATCGCGGGTGGTTTCTGGAGCGCTATGGATATAAGCTCGATCGCTTACAGTGGGGAACACTGACTCCGTTCCTGTGATTCCCTGGTCACTTACTTGGCAGTGATGATTACTAAGTTGATCGTGAAAGCCATATAGTATGTAGTGATGGTGACTTAGCAGTTAGTGATGGTCACTTTGAAGTTAGTGATGGTCACTTAGAGGTTAGTGATGGTCACTTAGAAGTTAGTGATGGTCACTTAGACGTTAGTGATGTTCACTTATATATATTGCATAGCATGTCAAGAGGAATAGTAATTAATAATAATTCAGATGCAAGTCGACATATATATCATGGAATATAATAATAATAATAATAATAATAATAATAATAATAATAATAATAATAATAGTGCTTCTCTGTCAATGGCTGATGCATTTCTGCACATGCGCCTCCATCGTCTCACCCGTGAGGGGAGTACGAAGAATTGACGACAAGCTCTAATGACACCCCCGCAAGGGCAGTTACAACACTTCCAGACGGGCCGGTATGTTCAATGAAAATACTGGTCCAGAAATAGACCGGTATGTTCAATGAAAATACTGGTGGCACCGACGGGAATCGAACTGGCGACAGGGCCCAGATGGTAGAACTTGACCACTGGGCTATCACGGTGTCCATAATAATAATAATAATAATAATAATAATAATAATAATAATAATAATAATAATAATAATAATAATAATATGTATGTATGTATGGTGGTGGTGGTGTTGGTGGTTGTTGTTGTTGTTGGTGGTGTTGGTGTTGGCCGTGGTGGTGGTGGTGATGGTGGTAGTGTTGGTGGTGGTGTTGGTGGTGGTGTTGGTGGTGGTGGTGGTGGTTGTTGTTGGTGGTGGTGGTGTTGGTAGTGTTGGTGGTGGTGGTGGTGTTGGTGGTGTTGGTGGTCGTGTTATCGTCTGCCAATTGCTGAGCCAAAAGGCCATGTGCATCCAGTCCTCCATTCCATGAGGAAAGTCTCCACACCAATCGGTGGAATAAAGGAAGTGACTGCATAGAACATTACTCTAGGAGCTTTATAACAATCAGCCCATGGAAAGGGACCGATGGCCTATGTACTCCCTTAATAATAATAATAATCAAAATAATAATAATAATAATAATAGTGCTTCTCTGTCAATGGCTGATGCATTTCTGCACATGCGCCTCCATCGTCTCACCCGTGAGGAGTACGAAGAATTGACGATAAGCTCTAATGACACCCCCGCAAGGGCAGTTCCAACACTTCCAGACGGGCCGGTATGTTCAATGAAAATACTGGTCCAGACGGAGCGGTATGTTCAATGAAAATACTGGTGGCACCGACGGGAATCGAACTGGCGACAGGGCCCAGATGGTAGAACTTGACCACTGGGCTATCACGGTGTCCATAATAATAATAATAATAATAATAATAATAATAATAATAATAATAATAATAATAATAATAGTGCTTCTCTGTCAATGGCTGATGCAAATCTGCACATGCGCCTCCATCGTCTCACCCGTGAGGGGAGTACGAAGAATTGACGATAGGCTCTAATGACACCCCCGCACGGGCAGTTCCAACACTTCCAGACGGACCGGTATGTTCAATGAAGATACTGGTGGCACCGACGGGAATCGAACTGGCGACAGGGCCCAGATGGTAGAACTTGACCACTGGGCTATCACGGTGTCCAAAGAATAATAATAATAATAATAATAATAATAATAATAGTGTATCTCCTGCCAATTGCTGAGCCAAAAGGCCATGTGCATCCAGTCCTCCATTCCATAAGGAAAGTCTCCACACCAATCGGTGGAATAAAGGAAGTGACGGCATAGAACATTACTCTAGGAGCTTTATACCAATCAATAATAATAATAATAATAATAATAATAATAATAATAATAATAGAGAGCGACTAGAACAGTGTGAATTTGCAGAAAAGGATTTAGTGACAGGTGCTACATAGATAAATAGATAGCTAGATAGATAGATAGATAGATAGATAGATAGATAGATAGATAGATAGATAGATAGATATTCGATAGATAGACACACTCCATACATCGCTGTTTCCTTTGGGTAATTTGCTGTCCGCGGTAGGTTTCACGCATTGTGAGATCTTCCACGCATCAATAGAGATAGATAGATAGATAGGTAGATAGGTAGATAGATAGATACATAGATAGATAGATAGATAGATAGATAGATAGATAGATAGATAGATAGATAGATACACTCCATACATCGCTGTTTCCGTCGGGTAAATTGCTGTCCGCGGTAGGTTTCACGCATTGTGAGATCTTCCACGCATCGATAGAGATAGATAGATAGATAGATAGATAGATAGATAGATAGATAGATAGATAGATAGATAGATAGATAGATAGATAGAAAGTGACAGGTGCTCCGTGTAATAATAATAATAATAATAATAATAATAATAACAATAACAATAACAATAATAATAATAATAATAATAATAATAATAATAATAATAATAATAATAGTGCTTCTCTGTCAATGGCTGATGCATTTCTGCACATGCGCCTCCATCGTCTCACCCGTGAGGGGAGTACGAAGAATTGACGATAAGCTCTAATGACACCCCCGCAAGGGCAGTTCCAACACTTCCAGACGGACCGGTATGTTCAATGAAAATACTGGTCCAGACGGACCGGTATGTTCAATGAAAATACTGGTGGCACCGACGGGAATCGAACTGGCGACAGGGCCCAGATGGTAGAACTTGACCACTGGGCTATCACGGTGTCCAAAATAATAATAATAATAATAATAATAATAATAATAATAATAATAATAATAATAGTGCTTCTCTGTCAATGGCCGATGCAAATCTGCACATGCGCCTCCATCGTCTCACCCGTGAGGGGAGTACGAAGAATTGACGATAGGCTCTAATGACACCCCCACACGGGCAGTTCCAACACTTCCAGACGGACCGGTATGTTCAATGAAAATACTGGTGGCACCGACGGGAATCGAACTGGCGACAGGGCCCAGATGGTAGAACTTGACCACTGGGCTATCACAGTTTCCATAATAATAATAATAATAATAATAATAATAATAATAATAATAATAATAATAATAATAATAATAATAATAATAGACTTATCAGTCAATTGGCCTTTGATCCTGTCGGACATGTGCCTCCATTGGTAGCAGGGGGCCGTTCGGTGACGCGGCTCCGCTCCAAAGACTCGACTGGCGAATAATAATAATAATAATAATAATCATACTACATCTGAGGCGTACTGATGCAGCTAATGGCATATCCTCAACGGACATAAGCATCCAATACCCTTATTCGAGGTCCTCCACCCCCCGTGTCAGTCTCTCGCCTGATGATCGGGGCCACCGATGGAGCTCCTGAGGGCAAGACTGCACTAAGCCGAGGTTATTCCGCAGTCCCAGCAACCTCTTGCAAGACGTCACCGAATGTGCAAGTGCATACACCAAGCGCGGTTGCTAGAGCTGCCTCGAAACCCCACCCATAACAATCTGGTGTCTGCTGGGTCCTGGGCTATCAACCAGCATATGCGGAGTTTAAGATCTTTTACGCGCGCAACGACCCTCCTCTCCAGCATCTACCACCAAAGGGTTATGAGTTGGCGTCACAGTTTAACGCCTTGAGGCCATTGGGCTGAATAATAATCATAATAATAAGAATAATAAAATTGTGGCTGAATGCTAGTGATGATCACTAATATACTAGTGATGGTCACTGCTATAATAGTGATGATCACTAAAATATTAGTGTTCGTCACTAACGGATAAGTGATGGTTACTAAGCATTAATGACGATCAGTAAGATCTCTCTCTCTTTCTCTCTCTCTCTCTCTCTCTCCTTTTGTGTTATTTTCCAATTTAGGAAGACTCATATAACACAGAGCTAGAACGTGAGGCAGCATTGTATGATCAGCATTTGGAAAGGACGGAGCAGACTTTCAGAGAGCGACTAAGAGAAGAAGAGGCATTGAAGACAAAGATTTAGTGACAGGTGCCACATCTTATCACCCTGTATGTGCTTTGCAAAATGCTTGCTGTGCTGCTAGTGCAGAAATACACCTTGCAGTCTGTACGGGGAGTCCACCCGGATCTGCATATCGTGGTACTGGCAGCAGGCGGCGAGTTCGAATACGGGGATCCAGGACTGTGCGCTTGTGGCTTTGAAGATGAGTTCGTCGGTGATAAGAATGTGATTTTGCAGATATACCAGCACAGCAAGTGGCCCATGCAAAACGGGCAAAAATTGAAGGGTGTTTGGCCTTTTGACAAAAAAGCCAAGGATAGCGGTCCATGTGGAGAAGTTGCTTGTAGTTGGCCTGGCTGGGACACACACACGAAGCCTAAATATGTAAAAATGACTAAACAACAGCTTCCAGATTTTGTACTGGCAGCATCTGCAACGGCAAGGCCATGCAAAGTTCCTAATCAAAAGGAAAGAATGCAGACGGTCGCAACACAACGTGTCAAGCCCTCGAAGAGTGAAAGTAAAAAAAAACCTAGTCATGTCTACGTTGACATAGTAAATGATAAAGAAAATGTTGCAAACGTTCCAACAGTTCGAACAGGAACGAAACGAAGCGGTAAGCCAAGTACAAAGCGGGCAGAAATGATCGCCAGGAAATGATCGTCAGGACAGGATGACAGGTTGTTAGCACTTTCTTTGATCACTACATGGCTAGTGCTGATCACTACAACCTGTTGTTAGTGATGATCACTAAATATGTAGTGCTTGTCACTACCTGCTGTTAGCGATGACCACTAAACACCTGTAGTGCCCGTCACTACACTTGGGAGTGATGGGAACTACAGTTATTTAGTGCTCATCACTATACTTGGCTGGTAACAGTGACTTCAGTAGTAGTGAGCCATCGCCACAATAATTAGTTAAGTGACTGTCACTATAGTTATAGTACTCATCACTGCAGTTGTAGTGATCATCACTAAGCATGCAGTTGTAATTACTGATTTTTTTATAGTGATGAGTACTATGACTGTAATGACTGTCACTTAACTAATTATTGTGGCGATTGCTCACTACAACTAAAGTAATGTTACCAGCCAAGTATAGTGATGAGCACTACATAACTGTAGTTCCCATCACTCCCAAGAGTAGTGACTGACACTACAGTTGTTTAGTGGTCAGCACTAGCAACAGTTAGTGACGAGCACTACATATGTAGTGATCATCACTAACAACAGGTAGTGATGAGCACTACATATGTATAGTGATCATCACTAACAGGATGTAGTGATGAACATTGCACCAGTAGTGATGAGCACTACATTTGTAGTGATCATCACTAACAGGATGTAGTGATGAGCACTACGGTGTTGTAGTGACAATCATTACCTTTTGTTAGTGACGATCACTACACTAGTGTAGTGTTCATCACTACCTATCACTGCTTGGTTAGTGATGTACACTACGAAAATGTAGTGATCATCACTACAAACCTTTTTGTTTGAACTACTTGTTTGAGTGATCAGCACTATCTTTTCTAGTGATCGGCACTACGTTTCATCGATTTATTAAAATTTTTGCTTCCTCAGTACCGTTCAGTGACGAGCACTCAATACGCAAGTGATGTGCACTCATATTGTAGTGACGATCACTACAGACACCGGCAAAGATACATTCAAAAACTGTTGCTAGTGATCGTCACTAGTTTGGTAGTGATCATCACTAGGTTTTTACTAATGCATAATTCAAAAATTATAGTGATCATCACTACTCATTTTTAGTGACTATCACTAATTTTTTTAATTTTTTCAAAAGTAGAGTTCTAGCATTGCTTGCTAGTGACAGTCACTAAATATGTAGTATGTGCACTCACTTTTTAGTGATAATCACTTATTAAAACTAAAATCATTAACTTTTGTGTAACAATCGACTGTTAAAACAGGAAACACTTCCATTTTCAGCTAGTGCTCATCACTACCTCGGTCAATCATGAGTGAGAATCTAGGGTATCGCGTAGTGATTAAATTGAAATCACTACACATTCAGGATACCGGAGGCCGTAGTGATGATCACTAACACAATTTTTTTCTTATTTTAGTGATGAACACTAACTTTTTTTGTGATATATCACTAAGAAATGTTAGTGATCATCACTACAAAAAGTTAGTGATTGTATTCCGTACGTGTAGTGCAGTGGAATTCGAAGTGTATGACTCACTAGCAGAATATCGATATCAATATATACTAGATATAATCGACTGAGGCGTTGAAATTCCTATAGCTAATTGACCGAAGTAATCCTAGCAGTTATTTATTAATATTATTAATATTATTAATATTAATTATAATGAAGGTTAATCTAGTTAATCAAGTATACTTAAAAGAGCAGAGCAATATTTCCTCAACTTGTGGATGAGATTCTAGGGATAGTATAAGATTTTTAATGGAGCGTGCAAAATTAAAGTAGTGCGATTTAAATTTGTCAGTTGCCATACCTAGCATACAGACCTTAAAGAATTCGAAGAAGAAGCGGAGAAATTAAACTAGTTAAAACTACTATAGGTACCACTATAGGACACTTATCTTTATATTTATATACATAAATTTAGCCCATTTTGCCATATTTCGCTCTCCTATTAATCAACCAAAACTAGCAAAACTAGGAAAATCGCTATTTTCACAAACTATCAATACTAAGTCTCCTTATCCCACTTTTCTTATTCTTTCTCGGTGTCCTGAACCCCCTTATCTTTTTCTAAAAAAAATGTGCTCTGTATTGAAAGTTTGTAAATAAAAGAATAAATATTATTTAAAGAAATGAAAAATTATATTATATATATAAATAATATAAGATGGGCAGAGCCAAAGTATTTACAGACGAAGAAATACGGCAAAGGAACTCAGAACGGATGAGAATTTATAATATAAAAAACAAAGAGAAAGCACAGCAGAGGGCTAAGGACTACTACAACAAGAACAAGTAGGTCATATTGAAGAAAGCAAAGGAGAAAAGGGAAAGGGAGAAGGTTGATATCGCAAGGATGAAACAACCCTAGAGGCTTGTTGAAGGACTAAATATCGCCCTATGAAAAACGATATAAATTTTATATTAAGGATATAATATATATTAGTATATAGATAAAATATATATGTCTATATAGATATATTTATTTTTATTTTTGAAAAATCAAAACCCTAATATAACCAATTTGTTTTTGACTACTTCAAAAACAAAAACCATGTCAAGCATAGACTACGGGGGACAAACTTGGAACCTTGACAAACTCGCAGAACAGGGCATACAATACCAAATACGGCAAAACAAACTCTATGTAAAAAAACCAAACGGCAAGAGGTTTTATGACGTAACAACACCAAGAGGGGCACTACCAAACCCTGAGCAGTATGTAATGCCAAACAGAAAACAAAGGGAAATAAAAGAGAGGAAAAGAGAAGAACCAAACGTCATTGACTTCAATGGATATAAATTAATACGACAAGACATGAAACACAATTTACTAGTGGGGCAGTCATTGTATAATGTAAAAATCAATAAAAACTTTTCTCAAAAGGTTAAAAAGTTTTCGTTGGAAGATATTATAAAAATGATTGGCACAATCGTAGATGATTTTAAGACTTTATATAAACCAAACGACAAAATACAAGTAAGGATATCTACTATTCCAGAGTCGTGGAATGTTCAATCAAAAAATTCTCTTGTAAAAGTAAAAGACTTTAACTTAGAAGATATATTAGAAAGACTCACAAAAATTTTACAATCAAATGACGAAGTGTGGATGGATAAAGAAGGAGCAACTATGGAGTTGATTGATTTCAATTTTATGGGAGTGAGGATGCCAGAGGGAGGGGCTAGATTGAAAGCAATAACACAGGAGGACATTTACAAAAAGAAAGGAGTGATTCAAATAAACAATGACGACAACATATGTCTGGCAAGGGCTATCGTTGTGGCAACTGCCAAGATAGAGAAACACAACAAATACTAACAAATAAGGAGGGGGCGCAGGATACAGGACGAACTGGCAAATACATTACACGAGGAGGCCGGTGTCATAAAAGATTTATGTGGTCTTTCTGAGGTAGATGTGTTTGCTAGTCATATAAAATACAACATAGCAATTGTTGAACACCCAGACAAGATAATATGTAAAACTGAATTTAAAGATGAAAAGGAACAACCATACAAACACATATACATACTCAACACCAAAAATCATTACGACACCATAACAAGTATGAAGGCCTTCCTATCAAAACGAAACTTCTGTGAGCAGTGTATGAAAGGTTATGAGCATAATCATTCTTGCGTGGCGAAATGTAAAATATGCCTTACGGATGGCTGTAAGGGGTATAACAACATAACAAAATGGAAACAATGCGAAAAATGTAATCGTAAATTTCCGAATGATGAATGCTTCAACAATCACACAGTCACCACATGCGACAACAAAAAGAAATGTCTTAACTGCTCTAAGACATACACAGGCGAACATAAGTGCGGTTATGACAAATGTAAAAATTGTAAAATCCTACAACCCTTTGAGCATAGGTGTAATATGAAACAAAAAGAAATACATAAACCCTCTGATAAATATGTGTTCTTTGATTTTGAGGCAACACAAGAGACAGGCACACATATCATTAACTATTCAGAGAGTCAGTATTTCACTGGAAGGGGCGATGCCCCTTTCCAAACCCAAAACCAAGAAAGCGGGGGTATGGTAGGGGGTGGAACCCCCTCCGACAGCACACCCATCATACACAAAAGCATAGACGAGTTTTGTAATTGGGCATTTGGCAATCAACACAAGGACTTCACATTCATAGCACATAATGCGAGGGGTTATGATTGTCAATTTGTGCTTAAATGGTTAATAGAAAAAGGCATTTCACCATTTGTCATATATCAAGGGGGTAAGATTATGATGATGGCTGTAGGCAAGATTAAGTTTATTGATAGTCTATCTTTCCTAACTATGCCCCTGTCTGATTTCCTTGAGACTTTTGGTTTAGATGAATTAAAGAAAGGATTTTTCCCTAACTTCTTCAATACTGAGGCAAATCAAAATTATGTAGGGGCAATACCAGCCAAGGACTATTACGGCTACAACACATTTTCAAATCATAAACGACAAGAATTTCTGAAATGGTATGGAACAAAAAGACAAAGTGTTTGATTTCAAAAAAGAAATGGAAGCATATTGTCATAGTGATGTGGATATATTGAGAAGGGGGTGTATGAAATTTAGAGAGAGTTTTCTAGAATTTCGCATAGACCCCTTCCAATACACAACTATCGCATCTACCTGTATGGCATTATATAAAGCAATCTATTTGCCGACAGATAGCATAGCAGTCATACCAACACACAGAACAGACAAAGCAAAAACGAGCCGTATGTGCGTGGAGTGGCTATCATACAGAAAGAAGAAAGACAATACAACCATACAGCACGGATTAAATGGAAAAGAAAAAATGATACATTTAAAAGGTGCAGGTAAGGCATACTTAGACGGATATGACCCGAAGACAAAAACTGCATATGAGTTTCATGGGTGCTACTGGCACGGGTGTCCTGAGTGTTATGACCGCAATCAAATGAATAAAGAGCAATCCGTTAATAAGACATTTGGACAATTATACAAGGAAACAAAACGACGGGAAACTTTAATAAAGCAACACGAGGAAGCGAATAATTTAATAACAATATGGGGTTGTAAGTGGAACAGAATAAGAGTAAGGCAGGAATTCAAAAGGAACATAGAAGAGACATTAATGGAGCAAGAGACAATCAACCCGCGACACGCGATGTTTGGGGGAAGGACAAATGCTCTATCTTTATATTGGAGGGCAATGAATGAACATCAATACGCCAAATACATAGACATATGCTCCCTCTATCCGTCTGTTATGTTTTATGACCCCTACCTTCTCGGACATCATAAGGTAATCAAAAACACACATGCATTACAAATGTTAAATCAAAAGACGGCATTTGGATTAGCCAAAGTAAAAATGCTACCGCCTAGGGGACTAATTCACCCTGTCCTACCCTGTCAAGATAGGGGAAAGATGATGTATTATTTATGTAATAAGTGTGGAAAGGAAAACTTACAAGACAAATGCGAGCACAATGACACAGATAGGGCACTCACAGGCACTTGGGCAACACCACTCATTTATAAGGCAATGGAAAAAGGTTATAATATCATTAAAGTTTATGAGGTGTGGCACTGGGAACAACAGACAACAACACTATTCAAAGACTACATAAAAACCTTTCTACAAGTAAAGCAAGAGGCAAGTGGCTACCCGTCAAATGTGGAAACTGAGGAACAAAAAGACAATTACATAAAGGACTATGAGGAAAAGATGGGTATTAAGTTGGACAAAGCAAAATAGAAAAGAATGAAGGAAGGAGGGCAGTCGCAAAACTATGTCTGAATTCTCTGTGGGGAAAGTTTGGACAACAAAGCAACAAGACACAGACGACAATCGTCAGGAGTGAGGCAGAATTATACAAAATACTAAATGACAAAGACATAAACGAAATCTCAATCAATATGATAAATAAAGAATGCCTTGAACTATCCTACAATCTACACCCCGAAAAAGTGTCAGACCCTTACAACACAAACATATGTGTGGCTTTATTCACAACAGCACACGCACAAATGAGATTGTATGATATGATGGATAGATTGGGAGACAGGGTATTATATCACGACACAGACAGCATAATATATTCAGTTGATGAAAAACAAGGACAGACAACAATGCCGACAGGCGACTTATTAGGACAATGGACAGACGAACTAATAGACAAAAAGACAAAAGTAAGCAGAAAGATAACTACATTTGTGGGCTCGGGGCCGAAGTCCTACGGCTACATACTAAACGACGGCACAACAAAAATGAAACTGAAAGGCTTTTCTATGAACTACGACACTTGCAGGAAACTGAACTTGGTAAATATGTTTAGTGTGATAAGTAATGGTCTGGGAATGAAGGACGAAGAACTATCAAAGAAAGCATATGAGGAATTAGAAGCATTATTGGATACAGAAGGAGAAAAGCACATAGCAAAGAATGTGGCTGAGAATGGAAATGTAGCAATACACAACCACAGCAAAATTACAAGGAACAAAAAAGACAAAACGATTACCTCCGAACATTTGAAAAAGATATTCTCATTTACTTACACAAAAAGAGTAATACAGCCGATTAAAGAGAACCATATCTCTACACTACCTTACGGATTTAAATGATAGATATTTGACAATTTCACTCTCATTCGCTTTGCTCATTCTCGTTTATTGTCAAACATCGAAACCATTAAAGCAAAAACGATGTTTTAGAATAAGCGAGAGTGAAACGAAAGCGCAATTCTAAAATATCAATTAATTAATTTTTTTCCATAAAGTTTTTTACCACTCTATATAGACCAATGACCACCCTCACCAGATTATGTGAGAGGTTTGAGAAACTCTCTATTGAAAATAAAAAAGAAACATTTTCTATTACCGATGTTAAAAAGATAATTACTGACGAAATCCAAATGATTGAAAATGCACGGGCAGGCAAGCCAAGGGATATTTTTCCATTCGGTAAGTATAAAGGTAAGAAAGTTCAAGATGTTGCTACCATCGACAAACCATATCTAGAAACAGCCGTGGTTTGAGAAATTTACTGACATTAAAAGTGAAGTAAAAAAATATATTTGATATTTTTGCTAACAGATCTTTTTAATATTTATATATATCATGTCAGACCTGTCAACCAAACAGGACTACTTGAATGAAATTGAAAAATGGAACCTTGATGTTTCTATTAAAAAGCCCACGATTAAATGGACTAAGCCTGACATTGTTTCTTTCTATGAGCAATACAAACCCCGCGATGACAATGTGAAAGTAGTTATTCCATTGGAGGCTACACTAGCAAAAATTATAATGGAGGAACCAAGCACTCCTTTTAAGGCGACTGATTTAAAAGAGACTGGAATTACCGAAATAAAGGCTAATGTAGGCGAAGAGATAGCGAATGCTACAGACGAAGGATGTATAGCACAAAATGAAACCGATATTTTTCTTCAATATGGAAAGTATAAAAAAATAAAAATTGAAGATGTTGCTAAGATTGATAAACCATACCTTGAATATTTAATTCAACAACCTTATTTTAATAACAAAGATGCGGTAAAAAAATATCTATGATGATATTACATCCTCTTCCATTTCATTTTTTTTGCTTTATTGATCCTCTACGAAGTTAGCGATAATATTGATATTTCCTCCTCCACCAGCAGAGACAGACTTCTGCGTAAAAGTTAATACATCACTCGGCGATAGGTATATATCATAACTTCTAAGATTGATTTGTTGAGTTGATTGAGAATTTACATAAAGTTTAAAAATTGTTGTTCCGTTTGCGATTGCACTCGCCTTTGTGTCAGTATCTACAATTGAATACTTAGAATCAACATCTGCAAAACCTGCTCCAGTTAGTGTTCCATTTAATAGTATTACCATTCTGACAACATTCGACTTAGTATCTTCATTTGTAATACTTATCAAAGTTGGATAAACATTTGAATAATTTGTTAAATTAGCACCGCCCGCATCAAATGTTGCTTTATTCCTGATACTAATAATAGGACTTTCAGTGGTGTTTGATGCTTTACTTCCTTCCACTTCGTTTGTTATACTTGTGTTTATCGTATTCGTTCCCTCAATGAATAAACTGGCACTCGCTGTTTTAAGAGATTGTATTCCAGTCGCTGCATCATTTCTCATGGCTGCTGTAAAAGGTAATGTTGTATTTCGCAGGCTTACCCCAGTATTAGCATTCGCATAGTCAATCATATGAACTAATTGAAATAATCCTGTTATGGGATTTTCAATATAAACTTAATAGCGCCAAACCCAAGATACTGAAATTGAATTTGAAATACATTTCCTTTGCTCCAGTCTAAGTCAGGCATAGCCGAAGTTCCATCGCACGGGTCGTCCCAGTCTTCTTGGTCAGTATAAACTGCACCACCTCCTTTATAATGTGCGATATTCATTCCTGCTTGATTTTTGTAAAAATAAAATCCATCAACGAGATCATTTCCTATTCCAATATATGAATAGTAATCTTTTGTATCATCCGTTGTCCATATAGCAGTAAAGCGGGCTAGGACACCCATTCCAGTTCTATCTTTTATTCTCCTTTTACTTACCAGTCTAGCATCTGCCGTAGCATCAGCAGTTGTTTTCAATTCAGCCATATTATTCAAAAATGACACAGATGATTTTGTTTCTGTTTTTGTCCATATCCTAGTATTAATGGTATATGGAAAGATTTCCTGTAAAACTGGTGTTAATTGACCTACTACTGCTTCGCCAAAAGCGGTTTTTGAATTATTTGTTTCAATATCACCATCATATCCAACTCTGACATTTATAAAATCTCCGTCTGGATTTTGTGCGATTAAGTTTCTTTGGTGGGACATTGTTCCTATATTATCAAAAAAAAACTATTAAAAATTAATTACTATCTCGCAGGTTTAAGACATTAGAATTTCAATTCCCTTAACAGGCACACTTCGTTGAAGAATGGCAAAAGTGTAATGGTTAAGATTATTTCCAGCAGTAGTTGAAACGAACTCATATCGCCTCTCGGTGTCAAGGCTTAGACCACTTACCTCATATCCGTCGGTATCCTTATCACACAGCGGGCGGTTGTTGTCCCAAGTATCCACATGAAACCAGTTGTAATGATACACATTAGAATTTAAAATAGCACTACCCTTCAACTTATCCTTGAGAAGCATGTAGTCTTCATTTCTAGATGTATCAATATCAAATTGTTGAATACGACTTCCGTCAAGGGTTGTGTAATATGTTCGAACCTTAGATGATTGTGCTTGAACTACTGGTGGCCCCACTGCATAACCCGCAGGCATATTGCTGTTATCAAAGGAAGTATTAGCACTCTCAGTGTTGTGAAAGGCGGATGTATAGATACGACGAATTCTTTCACCCTGTGAGCGGTTCATCGTAATAACATAGTTCTGTTGCGATGTTTGAAGATTTTGTTTCCAAGCAATGGGATATTCAATCTTAAAAGGAAAGCCTTCACCCGCAATCTTTTGCTAGACACCAAGGATGACATTTGGGTCAGTCTCAACAGCAAGGAATAAATTTAGGTTTGAGACAATAGCACCAGTGGCAGTAGCCGCTGCACCAGTGGAAATAGAACTTGCCATAAAATGAAGTGCGGGCAGTGCTCTCCCATACAATACGCATATCCAAAATTTCATTAAACCCAATAGTCTTATCCAATTCAAAAATAGTTCCAAACAGCATACCCAAAGGAAACTTAACACTGATAGCAGGAGTAGTCTTGTTATCAGTACCTCCTTCGAAATACTTAGCCTCCTCAAAAGGAACATCAACAAGGCTATAAGTACCCGCACTGCTATCAGCAAGAGCGGTATCATCGTGGCGACGGGCATTAACAAGTGGCACTTTGTAATATCCTTGAACTGCAGCAACCACTCCAGCAGTATTGGCTGCATCAGTAATTGCCTTTCTTTCCGCTACGGTTCCAATTTCAACTTTTCCAGCATTACACTTTTGAAGCATAGCGCCAGAATTACCTGTTTTCTTGTCATCATCATAAGCACCATGATTTCCAAGTGCCATAAATTTTTCATACTTAATTTCTGGTTTCCATATCACCTTAGTGTAATTACCCACATGTTGAAGATTACACAGATACTGCCCGCTTCGGCTTCGCAGTTCAATAGTTTTAATCATACTCAAACAATCCATAAAAATACGATTGAAGTTGCCTGCACCTGCAGCAGTAGGAGTGTAAGTAAATCGCAACACCGACCTCGCAAGGTTCAAAGGGCGAGTAGGAATTTCAAAGGTGCTTTCCATACCACCAGCAGTAGTAAGTGGGATAGTTTGCGACCCTTCACGACTGGTAAGTTTGTTCAATTCATACTTACCTGTGAGCAGTTCCTTAGTCTGATGGACTAGTTCTCCTCCGTATTGGACAGGCATTTTTTGTTTTGTTTTTGAAGTAGTGTAATTAACTAATTCACCAGAACATATTTATAGAAAAAATAAATAATTCTAAAATTAATTGATATTTATCTCTTTTTCAAAAGATTGAAAAATGAATTAAATAAACTAAAATAATTAGTTTCACGATAAACCAATAAAGTCATAACGATACCCAAACCATTAAGATTAATTGCTTGGTCATTTTTGTCTGTCAAGTAAAACCTGAATAAATTGTTTGAATTAGTGGACAATGTTTTTCCGTATTCACTACCAGAGCCGTCGTAAATGACAGACCCAAAAGGAATTTCGTTGGCTGTATATATTTCTTGAAGCACATGATTATCACCTTCATTCACCAAATCAGATTGAAGATACAAAATTTTTTCACCAGTTAGAATAATTACATTTGGCGATTTAATAAAATCATTAGCAAAGAAATATGTTGAATTTCTATCAAAACCCATAGCCTCGTGAATACGGGTATCACCATCAAATATAAACCGCGGTTGAATACCTCCGTTATTTGAAACACTGAATGTTAATTTGCCATCCTCCGCTTCTGTGTTTGTATTGTTGCTTGAGACAACATAAGTATAGTCATTCGGACTTTCTGCCGTCAGTATCTCAGACAACTTATTTTTTAAGTTGTTCATTGTGTAGTTGCCCTCAGGTATTGTAATTAAAGCCTCATATCCGTCTTCGGATAATTTAAAAGTATTATATGGTGAAGCCACAGAGTAATAAGATTTTGGAACATAGATATGAAGAATTTTACAATGTGTGGGACTGTCTAGCCCCTTCATATTGATTTCGTGTGTAAAGTCGCTGTCTGTTCCCGTTATTCTATTTTTACTATTTATGTAATAGATACCAGAACTTCTTCCTCCCTTGTACTCCATCGTAGGTGCTTTTTATAAAAACCACCTACAACCTCAAAAATCTATATATTAGAAAATATCTTTTATATTCTTTATTTAATACATAATTCAGATGAATGTGTTAAAAGCATCACCATAACCATTTTGTGCTTTTAACTTTTCTGCTTCGTCTTCTTTTAGGTCTGTGAAACCGCTGGCGAATTTAAACCTTACACCTTTTGAACGAAGGAGAAGAAACCTCATAGCAAACCATCCGCAAGTGTCACTCGTATCACTCTGCTCTTTTACTTGATTAACCTTCATTAATAAATAACTATCGGGGTGGCTTCGGTCGATTAGTTGTTTCATTTGTTGCTGAAAGTCTTCTGTCGGCTCGTAAAGTGCTAAAGGGTCATACACTTCAACACTCCTGTCTTTATCTAGACTTATCCATATTGCCATCCAGTGATGTCCTTTTTTGTTGCTCGGATCGGTATTCATAATAAATCCGTATCGCTTTCTGCTTCCGGGCTTCAACTTGTAGATTTCATCACTGGCTATTGCTCCGAGATACCATCCATTTTTTTCATTATGTCGTCTATTTCATTAGTCATTAGTCCCCGCCCCTCACCCTGTTGCTGTGGCTCCTCTTGCTGTGGCGTCTCCGCGACGCTCGGGGGTATGGTAGGGGGTGAAATCCCCTCCTCTGGCTGATCTATTTCAACGCGTTGAAATAGATCGGGTTGCTCAAACTCTGGTTGCCGCGGCTCCTCTGGTGGTGTTTGGTCTGGCGGTGTAGTCGTATCTGTTGCCGGCTCTGGTGGCGGGGGTAGCGGTTGGGGCATTCCCTCGTCAATATTCAAATCATTTGAAACTTGTTTATCAACATTTGGGTATATCGTCATTTTGCTAGTTAGAGTATTTACAAAGTCCTTTTTGTTCATTGTGTGTTTCCAATCTTTGCGGGATAGATATTTTTTAATTGTTTTTATTGAAAATACCTTATCCATTAATTCTTCTAATGTCTTCGCTCCACTCCCTTTTTGTTCAGTAATACCCATGAACTCTTCATATCTAGCATAATCCGCTACTTTTCTTTTACGTTTTCCTTTTCATTTCCAACATCAATATTAAACCTTTTAATCATGTCAATAATCCACTTTGAAGTGTCTTTGTAATTTAATTTTTTATGTCCATCACTATCTAGTCTCTTTTTTAAAGCCTGTGCTAACTCTTTTATAGTAATGTTTGGGTGATAAGTTTTTGAAAATGCAGAGATTAAAATTTGATTAATTTGTAAATTTTCAAAATGCTTACCCTTTTCTTCTGCTTTCTTTTCTTCCTTTTCAAGTTTTTCTTTATATTCTTCTGCTAACTTTTTCTGTTCCTCTAAAGATGTCGCTGTGGCTATAGCAGTCTGAATATCTTGACTGGCTTTTTGTAAGTCTTTACGACTCATCTTTTTTATGAAATTATCTGTATATCCTGCTAATTTCAGTGTTTCAATATCTTTCTGCTTTTGCTTTTTTTCTTCCTCATATTGCTCTTTTGTTTTTAATGGTGCTTCATTTTCTAAATTATTTAATGGCGGTGCTTGTGGTGGTGCTCCAAATGGTGGTGCTAATGGTGGTGCTTGTGGCGGTGCTCCAAATTGTGGCGGTGCTTGTGGCTGTCCATATTGCGGTGGCATAATATATTGATATTGCGGTGGCGGTGGTAATGCTTGTATTCTATTTTTTTCTGTCTTCTTCATATTTTACATCTTCTATGAGTTTTTGCTCCCTTCTTAGTTCTCTGTCTTTTTGTTCTTGTCGTTCCTTGATATCGGATAGTTCATTGCGGTGTATCCTTGCTAACTCATCCTGCCTTTCCTTAGTATCTGCGTCTACGCGACGCTCTTGCCTCTTCTTCTCCTCTTCTAATCCTCCCTTGCTTTCTTTTCTTTTTTCTCTATATCCTCAATACCCTCATACTTTTCCTTTCTGAGTTTGTCTAAGTGGTCATTAATGGCTGTTCTCGTATTTTGTTCAATCTCTGACAGGCTCTGGACTTTCCTTAAATCCTCCTTTTTTTCTTTTTTCTTTGCTTTTGGGGTACTGCCACGTTCGCGTAGCTTATTGCTCAAGTATTTCATAAAAAGTTTAACGATTTGAAGTGTGCTCATATCATTTGTTTTCTTACCAAAATTAAGATAATATTTTTTGCCCTTCTGGATAATATACGGCTTCCCGCTTTTATTTCTATAAACCCGCGGTGGTCTTAATTTCTGTTTCTTCGCTTTCTTGACGACCATCATATACAAACAAAAAAATATTTTCAATTCGTTTATATCAAAAATATCATCTTTCAAAACTTGAGTGCTCCTCGTCCGCTCTGACTACCATATCCAAGTTTCGCGGCGGTAGAGCCTATACGAGACGCATATGGAACCCCGACATCACCAAGCGCATTCGCAGTCTTTGAAATAATCTTGTTATCACGAAGAAATTTATTCACCGCCATTGCTGTCTTACCAACCTTTGCCCAGTTAATCTTACCGCCAGCCTGTCCCTTGCCCTTCTTCCGTCCAGTCTTCTTTTTACCTCCAGCCATATTGGTGCTTGAGTTAATTGTTCGTTTGCCGATTGTTGGAATGACTTCAACACGAGTTGTTTTCACTACCATTATAATAAGTAAAAAAATAATTATTTACGAAATTAAAAATTTTTACTTAAGACGATAAGCAAAGTTTTTGCGTAATTCATCATCAACACTTGAAACATAAAAGAAAATTAAATCGTTCCTTTGTTGCTTCGTGATACTTTTGAAGAAAGTAATCAAAGTAAAAAGATAAGTCTAAATGTTTATACACGAGTTCCATTTTGTCCTGAGACTGGCTTGGAAAGATTAATAGATAATCTAACTGCTTAATGGCTTCTGGGCGTAGGTCGTTCAGATACTGACTAGACATAATCACCTTTGATTTATAGTGTCTGTTCTTTTTTAACAAATCGCTTACGGACTTATCTCTTAAACCGCTCACTAAATCATCCAAAACAAAAACAAACTCTGGAGAAATATACTTACTTGGTCGTTCTTTTGGTGCCTCCGCGGCGCTCTGTTTCTTTTCCTTTCCAAAGTATAAAAATTGTGGCTTCTCTATTTCTTCTTTGTCCTGTTTTACTTCTCCTTCGTGTTGCTCGTCATGTCTGTTCAGTTTGTCTAACTCATAGTCTATCACATTTACGCCATCTGATTTAAGAAAGGTATAAATCGCCATTGGATTGCCTCTGTTCTTAAAGTGCTTTACCATTGCTTTATAAATGTAGTCCTTGTGTATTGTTGAAGCAATAATGACAATGCGGGTTTTTCTGTCTGTAGTCCGTTTCAGTATTTCAAAGAGTGCCGTTGTTTTCCCGCTCTTCTTACGGGCAAGCAAAAATATGTTAGCATACGGCTCATTGAATAATTTATAACCTTTTGCTTTTTTATTTCCATCCCCCTCTTGTTTTACTGGCTTCACCTTGACATTGCTTATTTTCTCCATCCTATATTCTACCCTACGAATTCCAAACACACAACAATTCTTCCCGCTAAATTTCCTGTGTCAATATTTCCGCTGTCGGTTTCAAGGACTTTAAATGTATATTGTCCGTCAGTCCATCCGACAACACCCAAATTATAACCGAGATTTGAAATGTTTGCTGTAGTGCTGTCCGCAAATGTTCCAATAATTCCAATTCTATCCATGTAAAGAATTCTGGTTTTTGTCTCTGTCTGGTCGTTCATATAGTGGATAAATTTTATATTCATTTTGGTTGGTGTGAATGACATTTGGATATTTTTATTAAATGTTTTGCTTCCTCCAGCAAAATCATGGCTTAGAAAAATAATCTTTTGGTATTTATATTCAGTAGCCATGATTATATTACTACTCATAAACTTTTTAATAACAAAAATATTTTCGCGGACTGCCTGCGACTTTTACTCACGGGTAAGCGAGAAAAAGAATGAGAGTTGTGCTTATTGTATAAAGCAAGGGGTAGATACAGGGTTTAAATGTGTTTTCATAAATAACGGAAATAATATGTGTCGTAGTTTTGACGAGGCACTGCCTTTGATGTGTGTTGGCGATAGTAGATGGTATATGACACATATATATGAATGCTCATTTCTTTGAACTAGAAGGTGATGGAAGGCAGATACCGATAAGTAAGGTCAAAATACCGACACATGTGTTGGCTACCTCACAAGGTAAGTTCTTTTCAGATAGCCTCACGATACAAAGGTTATAATGGCGATAATGATACCCATTTGAAATAAGTATTTAATAAGTCGGCTGTCGGTTGGTCTGTTTTTTATACAACAACAATTCCAGTTATCTTCCAATTCGTGCTCTATTTTTTTTTCCTCAGTCTTTAGTTCTACTTCAAGAACACGAGGCTTTAATTCGGGAGTTAGTTCGCCATCCATATCCATAATAGGTGGGGGTCTGTGAAGTCTGGTTGTATTATTTGACATTATCAAGAACGGCCACTCTGATTTCTGCCAATTGCTTAGATAGATCTTCTATAACAAGCATGAGATTATTATTTTGTTTTTCTAAAATAACTACCTTTTCCGATAACTCCTGTGTGGCTTTAATTAACGGGGCGATAAACTCGGAATAACCTATACCATAACCGACATCACCACTATCAATACATTTAACATCTTCTGGATTAACACTCACACCTTTCAATTCGTATTCCGCTTTTTGTTTCGGACACGAACCATAATTGTTTCTTTTATAAAACCGCCAAAATCTAGCATATCCATTTCTGTTAGTATTTCTTCCAGTTTCTGTGCTATTAAGCCAGTCCTACATTTCTTTTTGTCATCAATCATACGATAGCAGACTGGATTTAACTTATTAATAAATCTAAGCCTAAACATTCCTTTATATCTTCTTTTTTTCTCCTGTCTGAATATTGAATAGGATTAGACAATACCCATAATTGCCCATCGCTTGCTTTCAAAGACATTAAAGCAGTATTTGAACTATTCTCCCATATGAACCCACTCGTTGAAGAACCATTCACTCTAAATCTAATAGCATAAGAAGCTAATCCTCCGCCTACTCCTCCCGCTGGTGCCGTTCCTGTTCCGCTTAATGCTTTATTTGCCCCAGACTGGCTCATATAAATCCCCCAGTTTGAATCTCCAATGTCCCACATAAATATTCCTCTCGCATTCGTCCCGTCTGTTTGTCCTTGAATTGCTATTTTCACCCCATTAGTTGATGCTGATGCCGTTGTTAGTGTGCCTGTGTATGTAATCCCCGCATTTGCCGTTATTAATCCTTTCGTCCATAAAGTCCCATTGAGTCCATTCAACGACATTAACAATTGCTCTGCTGAATTCTCCCATACAAAACCCATTGTAGAATCATTAGCAACCCTAAACCGAAAACTATACGAACTAAAATCATTTCCAGAAACCGCCAAACCATTTGCCAAAATTCTAGTGTTTCCACCTCCGCCAGATGCCGCATAAATCCCCCAACTCGTATTAGTCGTATCCCATAGAAATATTCCTTTTGCATTTGTTCCGTCTGTTTGTCCCTGAACTCCTATTTTCGCTCCACTGGCATTCGTTACTGATGTTAGTGTGCCAGTATATGTAATCCCCGCACTCGCAGTTAATAATCCTGCTGTGCTTACATTCATCGCCTCAGACCATGTTATATTGCTTCCTGCTGTTATTCCTGATTTATAGTTAAAAGCAAGTTTGTTTGAGTTTTTGTATATTTGAAAGTTTGAACCAGAATTACTTGATTTCCAGTTTGAGCCGTCATAATAAGCATCAAAACTTACGCCTATATTGTCGTGTGCCCAGTTCAATAATTGAAATGTTGGATAAGCATCCGCCGTTGTTATTGCTTGTAAGTGTGCTCCTCCGATATTTGAAGCCGTTCCATATAATTCTAAACCACCTGTCGTCCCTGTGCCTTTCGTTGTATTGCCTATGATTATTGGTTTGCCTGATGCTGTTGTTATTTTGTCGCTCGTTGCCAATGTTGTTGTAGTCATACCAGCAGTTGCCGTTAATGTAGTTCCCGTTATTGTTCCACCATTTGTTATGTTGTTTGAGTTCATATCCAAAGCACCATAAAACCGCATACCGCCAGCATTGTTAAAACGGACAATGTCAGACGAAGCACTTTTATTATCCAAAAGTTTTGAAATATAAAGTCCCGCCCCCTTTGCATCAAATGCTACATTCGTAAATACATAACCTCTTTGGTCTGCGGTTCCACTTGTAGCAGTATTTAGAGTAAATAAGAAATATTGATAATCACCTGATGTCTGTGAAAAGAATATATCTCCTCCATTTTGGTTTAATATCCTCGCCCCATTATATGTTATATTTCCACCATTAGTGATAGTTTGATTATTAAAATCTGCATTGTTCGTTAAAGTTAGATATTTTATCGTAGTGCTTGCCGCATTAAATGTTTTACTTCCTGTTATGGTTTGGTCTGTTGTTAGTTTCACACAATTGTCATCCAGATATTGCATATTTACCGCTTCATTCGCATTTTGTGGTGCTCCTAGATTAACGATCCGACTACTATTACAATCTAATCCAGTAGCATTAAACCACGAAACAATCGTCCCGTCTATAATAAAACTTATTTTTTTCGCAGAAATTTCAAAGTTGTAATATGTTGCAGTTTTCATATCCAAACTAGCAATAGAACCGATATTACTGGTAGAATTGAAAACGATGAATGTGCCCTTTGTTGTTAAATTGATTGAATTTCCAGTTATTTCAACGCCACTGCTATATGTCTTAATTCCTGCTATGGTTTGGTTTCCAGTTAGTTTCACATTTTGCCAGTCTAATGTATCCACATAACTTTTGTTTGCTCCGTCCGTTGTTGCTGATGGTGTGGCTAAGTTTGTTATTTTGTTGTTATTCAAACTTAATGTTGTTCCAGTTGCGGTTATAATTAAAGTATTACCTGAATATAACTCTACATACGAACCAGTTATTTGTATCGGATACCAAGTCGCTGTTGCTGTTTTTTGTGCTGCAATCATTCCTATTTTTGTATCAAAGGCTATGCCGATGCCGTCAAAAGTGGAAGGATTGGACGAACCACTTACTTCTAAAGTTGATAAATACCTTTTATTCCCTGCTATGGTTTGGTCTCCTGTTAGTTTAACCACCGAAGTATCAAGAACAGAAACATCCACGCCATCAACAAGATTTACATTTGTTATGCTTTGGCTTTTCATATCAATACCCGCACTAGCATTTATTATACTGCTGAATGTTTTAATTCCTCCTATGGTTTGGTCTCCTGTTAGTTTGACCACCGAACCATCAACTGCGAGATTAGCGAGATTAATTCCATTATACGTAGAAGCCCCAGAAATAGCAAAACCACCCATATTTAGTTCTCCCGTCATACTAGCAGTGCAGTCTAATCTAAGAAAGGGTGGTGTGGTGTTTCTCCATTGCCCCGTGCTATACATAATCAGTTGATTATCTGCTGGGAAGCCTGTTATCGTCACGTCGCTGTGGCTATCTATACTTCCAGCTGCTGACACCTTATTATTATTATCATTATGCTCAAATATTCATTCATCAACACCTTTGTCATTTAGTAAATTAACTCCTGTTATATTCTTCCTTCCCATACTAATGTTGCATGTTTCATCAACATTTATCGGAAAGGTTTTATTTACCCAGTTTATTGAGTTATATGTTAGATAACTATTCATTGCTATTGGAGCGGTTATAACCACATCTGAAAGTGTATCAATTGAACCAAGGGCTGTATTCTTCCATTTGCCTTCTACATCGTTGTAAGTTAAGTATTGACCGCTCGCTTGTGCGAATATGTTTGTGTCTATGAGATTGTATAGACTGGTTTGGTGCGGATTACTTGTATTAGAGCGGTGTTGAGTTGAAGCTTTGACTTCGTCGTTGTCCCTTACTAGTTGCTCTGTATAGTATAAATTTTTTCCTTCTTTCATATCAGTCGTTGATTTTAAAGCGAGACGTGTGAAAAAGCGATTATCAGTCCAATAATAATTAAGTCCTTCTTTAATGTCCGCGGTGCTTTTGGTAGCCAGTCGTGTATCAAATCGGTCGTCAGTGTAATAAAGATTTATGGGGTCAGCATCTTCTGGCATTCTGTCTGTATTCAGACCGACTATGTTTGTGTTGGTAAGGTCTAAATTAAGTATATTTAGACTATCAACAGCCAACTCATTAAGGCCTAGTAATGATTTATATTGCGACATATTATATATATTTATTAAATATTTAATTTTATTTTTGTTAAATTATAGCAACAAAGATTAAAAGCATATCTAAATTATGCAGTCAAAGGAAACATCAAAGGAAAATTGGAAGAAGGCTGTTCAAGCAAATAGAGAAAATGCTGAACGGCGAAAGGATGATTGGGCTCGCGAACGGCTCCGCAAGAAGGGGAAACTGAAAGATAAGACCATAGATGAAATAATTGAATCTGATGCTGAGTTAAGTGTTGCTAAGGAAATACTGGCAAAACCCGAAATCGTAGAAGACGAAAGCGACAGCGACAGCGGAATTGATATGTCTGAGGTTATTGCTAATCATATGCTTAGAAAGATAAAAAAGAATGCTAAAAAGCCTAAGAAGAAAACAGCGAAGAAAACACCACCACCCAAGAAGCCAGAGAATGACAGCGAAGAAGAAAGTGAGAGTGAAGAAAGCGATGATTATGAAACAACAGGCGAAAATCAGCGAGGTGGAAAAAAACGAAGTGAAAAAATATCAGTTAATGTATATAACAATACACCAAAGGGTAAAGAAAAAAGTAAGGAAGCAGAAAAGATATTTTTGAAATTCTAATGGACAACAAACATACAACTGCTAATATTAATGCACAGGATAAGAATACGCTACTAGAAGATACTCCGAAAGGCGAACCAACAGAGGAAGAAAAAAAAGATACAGCACAGGAAATATTTCGGCAGACAAAGCCCAGAACAAGAGGTACAACAATATGGGCAGATAAAGTTTTAGATATGGTAAATATTGATTTAATGGATATGACTAAAGTCGCAACGAAAAATAAAAATTATAATTTTGCTTTGATTTGGATTGATATTCATAGTCTGTATGCTTACGACATCCCGATAAAAAATAAGTTTTCAACTACGGTCTTAGAAGCACTCAAAAAACTACCAAAGCCCAAGGCATTCATCTCAGACAGCGGTGGTGAATTTAAGGGAGCGGTTGGAGAATGGATTGATAATAATGGTATTAATCATTTTAAGGTTGAAGTGGGAGACCATAATTCATTAGGTATTGTTGATAGATTTCTAAGAACTCTACGAGAACAACTCCATGTTATATGGGCTTATAATGGCAACCTTGATTGGATAAATTACATTGAAGATGTTGTTTATTATTATAACAAAAAGAAACACTCAACAATTAAAGCCTCACCACTTGAAGTGTTTAACGGCACTGATACTAACAAGCAGGAACATTATGTGGATAAGAATTTATTTGATTTTAAAGAGGGAGACAAGGTAAGAAAACTTAACAAAAAACATATACTAGAAAAGGGAGGTAAGACTTGGAGCAAACAAATATATAAAGTAAAAGGCCGTAGGGGCTACCAGATTATATTAACGAATGATGATATAGTATCGCCCCGACACTTATTAAAGACCGAGGTCGCCGAAGAAGATGACACAAAAGACGAACCGGATATTAATAAAGAATTGAAAAAATTAACAAAAGAAAAAAAAACAAAGCATTTACTGCAACGTGAAAGTTTGGATGAGTCCAACATTCGTACAAGTGCCAGAGTCCGAAGACAAAAGAACATTTTAGATTTGTAGCATTACTTACTCTCAGTTGTAGGATTTACGATTCCAAACTTAGCATATAAAGGAAGTAATCCTTTGACATAATACCCCTTGAAGGCCTTAAACGACCTAAAAACACGAATTACACCTCCTTGTTCAAAGGCAACATATTGTACTTCATCCTCTCCAGCGGTAACCATCCAAGTTGCCTCTAGTCTTCCTTCTTTTGCTTCATCATAAATTGCATCAGGATTGTTTAGCCCTTCTTTGAATACTACATAGACTTTTTTATCAAACTCCTGTGGCTTCTTTTGACTTTTAGATTTCTTTTTTCCAAAGGATGCGAGAGTGCTTTTGGCTTCGGTTTTTTCGTCTGCCTTGGCTTCGGTGGCTGTAGCAGGGGCTGTAGCAGTGGCTGTAGCAGGGGCTGTAGCAGGGGCTGACTCGGTGGTCTCTGCTTTGGGAGCGGTGGTCTTCTTCTTTGGTGGCATCGCCTACCCACACATCAAAAAAGCACAAAACACATGTGTGGGTAGTGCCTGATAGCAGTTCTAATTATTTATATGTTTATCATTTGCTTTTTTACTAATATTTTTACTTTTGACTACCAAAAACAAAATACATTATATTGTCTTATGTATGTGAGTGTGTGCAGTGTTGATTGAGGAGAGGTGAGCGTGTAGGCAGGCACCACGCAACACAAACAATACAATTTATAAACTTAATTCCATACTATTGTTACTATTACCTCCTTTGTTTTCTATATTGCTGACTTCAGTGACATAGTCAATATATTTCATAAAAGATTGATTAAATGATAGTGTTTCTTTTTCTATGCAGTCGTGTATCTTTTTGAGAACCTCGCCCTTATATTCTTTTTTATTTTCATTATACCACACCATAAAAATCTTTCTTTCCTGTTCAATCTTCCTCATCCTCTTCTTTCTCTTCAAATTAAATCGCCTATCCTTCTCCACATTTATACTTTCGTTATTGAGTCTATTCAACATCCTATCGATTGCTTCTATTTTTACTTGGTCTGGTTTCTTTCTTTCGACTATCAATTCGATTTCTTTATCCATTTTGTTTATTCTTTCCTCACATCTTATCTTTGACAACTTGAGGTTTGCTTTACTTTCCTTATTAGTTTCAAATATATCAAGCCAGTCCTCAACATTTCTATCTTCTAATGTAACTAGGTTCTCACTAATTATGGTGTGTTGTTGTTCTTGTGTAATGAGGTAATGCGGTAATGCGGTTCTGCGGTTCCACTGCACCTTTTCAACCGCACACTTTTACTGGATGCTGATAATTATTTTTTCCTTTTTTCATTGGTCGCTCCTACTCCACCTTTTTTCCAGATGTTCTCTCAAATAGGATGTGTATATTTTTATGTGTGTGATT